>OZ024920.1:44453996-44721352 GCA_964017225.1 Netelia inedita
CGTGGAATTTGCGAAACTGCCAGCTTCTTCGGTCTGGCTAGAGCTCGTAATAACGTTTTTGGTGATGGCGCGGTGGCTGAGGTTACACAGGATGGTATCTCGTAATAAAGCCTCGCGGGCTTATCGCCGAAGCGTATCTAAATTTTCTCGATACCGATAAATCGGTAATACGTATTTTATTGTATATATATATATATATGTAAAGCAATAGAGAATAGTTGTATATATGTATGTATGTATATATATATATATATAAGAAATATCTAGCTTGTGCAGTTATCGCATAGCTTTCTGCAGGATATAGCCCCGGAATTTCCGACTCTCGAATCATTCGAGAAACGATTATTGTATATTGTCGGAGGAGAGATCGGCGAGATACGTCGAAATCCCTATTTTTTTAATCTCTAAGTATAGTTTCATTCTCCGATCCAATAAACCGATGGAAGGACAAATTTGTCTTGTTTCGATGTTTATTTTCCCTCTTTTTGGCGGAAAAACAATATTGAACCCTCGGCAGGTGCCGATAGGACACCCCTATGGGGGGCGTGGGGGGTTGTTACGGAATCAAAATTTGTTTTCGTCCATTAAAAGAATTTTTAAGAAGATTACGGAATCGAAAATTTGCCGCGATAAGTTTTTTCAGACTATACGACACGGACCGTGACGTAACGTGCAACGGCACGGAATTCGGAAGAGATGATGATCGGTGGTGTGAGTCGATTTCTTTGGAAAAATTCTTTTATACAAATAAGTCTCGTCTCCATAAACCATTTCCGAGATTATTTTGTTTCCGGCGGTTCACCAACGCGGAATCTCCACCATCGCGACTCCAAGAGGGTGAGGGTGAGGAGGAGGGGGGTTGGAGGACTATGTACCCACGGTACTTTTACAAGAATCCTTGAGAATATTTACGATACGCCGACGCTAGACTCTTGTCTATGAACCGTGCACGAAAGTTCGTACGTTTTTACGTTGTTTGTCTTTTCCTCTTTGCCGTTTTTCTTTTGTTTTTTTCATTTCTTTTTCTTTGTCTTCTTTCGTTTTATTTTTCACACCGTCCTACGCTTTTTTCGATAGATACGAGTCTATTTTTCGATACGTTTCGACTATTTATGGTCTCGGTTGCTTAACTATATCGATAACGATAAATCTTTCGGTGCGCAGCGGGTCTGAAGAGTTAGGGGTGCGGAGGAGGGGTGAGGGTGAGTTGGCAAGGGTGAAGAGGGAGGGAATGAGTCGGCAGGGTCAGCCAAGAGGAGAACGTGGGCAGAAACGTCTCTCATCCTGATTCGGTCAAGGTTCGAGAGAAAAAAAGGTATAAACCAACCCCCGACTACGACTCACCCCTCGGAAATGAAAGCGTTGCGTTACCGAGACTGATGGTTATCCTTGGGGGTTCCCTTTCGGGATTTGCATCGGCGTCTCCTCCCCACGGACTCCAACTCGTCGCTTCGATAGGATCAACACGCCATTTCGACCCGTCGTTCGCTCCCTATGGAAATTCAACCCACTACTACCACTACCACCACCCCGATCATCCCTTAGCCGATGCCATCGAGTATTTATTCGACTCGAGTACGTCAGCGGTCGTACGTCGAAATAATTCTTTCTCGATAATCGTTCGAGCTTTCGCGTCGCAAGGGGGATGAAATTCGAACGAGCACGATTTTCTAGCCCCTGACCCTACGAAAAGTCCCGTGGGGGTGGACGCATTGAATTAATTGAATTTCTCAAGCTTTTCAACGAGCCGTCGGACACGGAAAACGATAGACACGAATTTTCCTACGAATTAAATTTTCAATGTTCGCGAGAGCAGGTCTCGCTAATTACTTTGATGTGAACACCGGGAAGGGATAGAGGGTTGCAGGGCTCGGAGGGTGGAAGAAGTGGAACACACACGTGCGACCGATAGCTCGAATACTTCGGGCGCGCGACGATATTTGCGAAATTAATTAAACCGTTCGAACGAGCGAGACTCGAATTCCTCCTGAATCCTCGTGGCACTGTGAGCTCACGGCTTCTACGAAATACGGAAATGGGATCAAAGGGTTTTCGAGGTAACGGGGTGTAAAATTGAAAAACAAAGAAAACTCGTGGAGAGAATCGAGGAGCGTTGATTAAGCATTGATAATTAATGATAAATTAGAGACGTGTTTTACAGACGTGGTTTCGTTTTAGAATGAAAAATTGGTCGACGATAAATACCATCAAATTTTCATACGCTCCACGATCAATTCGTTCGAATTTTAGAACGATCGGTTTATTTTTTATATTTTCTTTTGTTTTTGTTTACTCGATTCGCGCGAATGAGTTGGCGATGCGAGGACATAACTGTCGTCTCGGCTTCGTGACGAGACGTCAGATACAGAAATATTACAAAAACAAAACAAAAAGACATAGAACGTAAAACGTCAAAGAGTATAATCTTGTCGGTAATCGAGGAAAATAATCAATCCAGTCGATAACGGAAGTGATAGCGAGCGAGAAGTGGCCGGGGTGGAATGGGCGACGATTGCAATGTAGCGTCTCGTCGGAGGGACAATTCACCCTCGTCGTCCTCACCGAAACTCTCCTCTCGTAACAAGAATTTCGACGAATCTTGTCCGAGCGATACGACGCTCGAGGAACGAGATTTTTTCCTCCTGACTAGACAGTCGGGAGAACCAGGAGAGGGAATGTATAAAATATCGGATAACAAACGCCTCGTCGAGAACGATTTGCCCGAGGTTCACCACGCTCTCGTGACTTTTGAATTATTTTTGCTTTTCTCTTTCAATTATTCACAACGACAAAAATTCCAAATCCTAACTAACGATTTTTTTAGAGCAACGAGACAAACCCAACGCGTCTCTTCGCTTCTTCAACCGGGGCAAAATCAACCATCTCCTCCTTTCCCTACTTCGAGACGAAGCTACGACCGGACGCGCCACCGTTCACACCGGAATCTCTAACCAGAAGTGGACCAGCTGCCTGTGGAATCGTCGCTATGCCCGAAACGATTTGCGTCGAACCGAGTTACGTGCCACGAGCGATGATCGACGACTCGTCGTGTTTCGTCAACGTCGAGCTCGGTTCGTCGAACGCAAACGAGTCTTTTTCGACCAAACTCCGTGAGAAGCTTCGCGAGGACTTTCACGAACGTACCAAGGAACCCGAATTGAGAACGATCGACGTAACGTCGACCCCTCGTCTCAAACGATCGATTCCCAAGATGGAATTGTCGATCGATTCGTTCCAGGAGAATATGGAGATCGGTGAGAGCGTACCGGTCGTCGAAGAATCCGTTCCTAACGAACCGGAGACGAGAGAGCCACGTTCAGCGACCGACGAGGCTCGTTACGTACGTGGGTACTGGCGCATTATCCGCACGACTTTTATTCCCTCCAACAGAATTCAAATAGCCGTATTTATAGCCGGTCTCGTCGTTTGCATGATTCTCGTTATATACGTCGTCGTTTGAGCGATACATGTGACATTAAAATTCGTAAATAATAAAAATGCGTTCAGTGATGAAAACGGAGGGAAAGCTTGCGGTTTCTTTCCTTTTCTTTTCTCAATTTTCTTTCTCTCTTGGTTCTCGGAACTTTTTCGAGAACCCGTGGCATTTCGGAGGGTAAAACACGTGGCGAAGAAACTCGAAGGGAGATTTTTTTTTGCTTAAACTCCACGGGTAAGAAAATCTTCATCTCGTGAAGTTACGCAAGGTGGTCGAAGCTGCCCCGGGAAAATCGAGAGAATAACCTTCGGTAGAGGGAATATAATAGAGAGAGAGAGAGATGGATAAATGCTCGGTGCGATATAAATGAGAAAAAGAGAAAAGAAAACCGATGCAAAAAAAGAAACGAAGAGCTTTGCGAAAAAAAGAAAGAAACAAGAGAGGGGAAAGAGAAAAAAAACAACAAGAAAAGGAGGAAGTTGATAGCGCATCCGTGGAGATTTGATCGAAGAGAGAAATGCCTTCGAAGAAGATTCGACGAGAGAGTCGCTGAAAGAGAATTTCCGGTACGAAGGCTTTCGGTTTAGCAAAAGCACAGAGAGGGAGAGATCGAGAGAAAGAGACACCAAGTTTCCGGTCCAAGGAGCAGAATGAAATTCGGCAATCGAGAAATGACTGGCACTTGTCCAACTCTCCTCTCACCCCTTTCTATATCCTCGTTTTTCCATCCACTCAACTACGACCCTCGCGCATGTGGAAATATTTGGCACTAGCGAGAGAAGAAAGAGGAATAATAACGCATGGATGAATAAACCAAACTACTGGTTATTTCAGCATCCTCTCTCCACTCCTCTCCTCTCCTCTTCTCTTCTCTATCTCGCTTTCTATTATGAAAATCTAGATAGATGAATATTTCTCCAAACTATACGTCACATCACGAGTCTCGTTCCCTCCTGTACGTTTCCAAGTTTCTAAATATCTTATCGATGGAATATTCTCCATGATATCGATCACAGCCCGATTTAGACAAGAAAGCAAGATATAGAGGTAAAATCCCTCGTCGTTTTCTCGATGAATTCGTACCCAAGTACGTCGTCGTTGGTTCAAATTTCCTCCACGTTGTTTTTTCGTGATCCGAGGAGGATTTGAAAAATGTAAGAAAAATGATGGATTACCGTCGATGTATGTTGGTTGTACGGTGAGAAACGGAACACAGGTGGCTCGGATCTCGTGACGAAACCGCGTTAAGGTGCATAGACACCGCGAGGGGTAGGAGCTCGTGTTATTAAAAGAAAGAAAGAAAAGTACAATTGGAAAGAAAGAGAGATAAATAGAATCGCGTGCAAGCTCGAGCTATATAGAACAGTCAGGAGTGTTATCCGAGTTTCATCCCTCTGGTGCCTCGGTTCGCGGTTGCATTTTGGCCAAGGTCACGATCGCAAAGCGACGGCAACGAGAGAGAAAGAGGATGTTCCCTGGCCAATACTAGACAGCCCCGTGCCAACCGGAAGTGCGCTAAGCGTGCCAAGAATAGAAACGTCACCTCTAATGGACGTGACGAGATTTCCTAATAGCAATTTCAACCACTTTTTTCCCATTCGTTCTAAATAAATTCCACCCTTTTTTCTCTATTCTATCCAATACTTTCAACCCCTTGCTCCCTCGAAAAGAATTCATGAAAACAAAAAAGAAACATCGAAAACTACACGACTTTTCTATTTTTTTTGTTTCATCCCTCGGGAAGAATAGAAGGTTTAACCGACGGTTAGAAATTCCAATTTTACGACTCCTCGTAAATTGTGCAATGAATTATACCGTTCGAAGAAATACTATTACGCCTCTTTCGTGCATAACAACCGCCTTATTCCCGTATCGAGGGCTTCCGAGTTTTATCACGCGATAATAGTTACAACCGTGACCACTTTATCACACGGTATCACCATTCCGGTGATAAATTGCTCGTAACAATATTCCGTTGAACAAGGGTCCGGAAGTGTCGCTAATTCTAGCCAATCGAGTTTCCCAATGGAATTACGCATATTTTCGTTGTCGCTGTCGGAGTATCGACGATCGGTTCGATTTATAATATCAAAGACCGATTCCCATTTAGTTTCTTCATTTCCAGGAAAAGCCTAGGTACTCGGATGTTTCCCACGAATTATACATTCACCGATGCATAATATCGCGTACAGGAACACCACATTCCGTGGTCCAAGGTATTAAGGTCATTAATACCTAGAGAAGAACAGGATATAAGCGCGAATCTCCATTTGCCTATTTATACGCGTTCGTGAGTGGCTGTTGGTCGAATTGCCGAGGCATGGACGCCGATAATCCTACTCTGCTACCAGCTCTGCGCTTTAAACCCAATTGTTGTACGCACACCATTTTCGCGTTACCCGGAGGGCGTACGTTCGACTCGACTACATTTATATATATATACAATTTTATATAAAATAAATATAGTTACAAGACTCGTGTTCATCTCACGCTCGAGCAATTTATACAATTTCGACCCAGCGGTGAATAATTTTGTATCATATGGAAATGAGAGAAGGCCACGTGCCGTTGGAGCTTATCGTACCGTGAATTCGATGAAATTGGTGAAAATCGTGATTACGGGGAGTTGGAGTGGCTAATTAGAATCGCGTGAAACGATTCGAGCGCTACTTGGCGACACGATAACGTTGATTCCGTTGGTACGGTGAGAATCGTTCGTGAGCTAACACGAAGGACTCACTTTTTTCAGGAGTTTTGGCCGATTGTCGAGCTGCTGGAGTTGTTCGTCGTTGAGCTGGATGGACGTAGTCGCCGGTCCTCCCGGATCCGAGATCTGATTGGCCTTGAAGAGTTTCGACTGTTCGACGCGTTTACGAAGATTCTCGAGAGCTTTGGCCTCCTCGCGTTTTCGCGACGGTGGCCAATTCGGCCCGGAGGTGTGAATAAAACTGATGCATGGCAATTCCTGAGAAAGAAAAGTAACAACGATAATAAAAAGAAAATAAATTGGCGAAACTTTTATAATAAAAGTCCTTATTTCTTTTGTTTCATGGACGCTGCTAGACAAAGGATCATTTCTTTTCTCGCTTCCGGTTACGCTCGAGTCTCTATTTCATTATATTTTTCCTATTTTCTTATGGTATGAAAAAAAAACCCCCACGAGCAACGGCGTGACGAACGAGTGGAATAACAAGTTTTACATTTGATCGACGGCTCTTGGAATCGCCACGCGCGGTTCGCCTCTGTTCTACCCACTGGAGACATTGACGTTATTTCTTTTATTTTTATTTTAGTTCTTCCTTTTATTCGTTTTCTCTCCTCCACGTGGGAACAAATGAGAAATGTCTCTCGTATAAAAAATCAATCCGTTACGGTACACTCGTGCACGGTTTTCCCAAGTTCATCGACCGTACGAGGGTAAAAAGCGATTTATCAACGCGTACATCGAAATTACTTTCATTGAGAGAGAAACCTTTCTTTTGTTTTTTTTTCTTCTTTTTCTTCGTTTTGTCCGTGAGTAGAGAGAATTAAGAAACGACACGTGCTCTATACGACTACTGTGGAGAATGGGAAGAGGTAAAAAAAAAAGAAAAACTCTTCCGCGTCCTTTCGTCTTTCAAACCCTTCCCATACATTTCGCATTAGCATCTCGTCTGTACGCGAGAGTGAAAAGAGCACTCGGCTTATTCCCAAGGAGGGATCGCTATCGTCGGTGAACGATAAAAAGAAATAAAAGTAGATGCCCGCAATGTCTTGGAGCAAATACGATGGCCCTTGAATGTGTAAGTGTAACGGTTTTAGCGACGCAGCGTGAAAAAAAGCGTCATCTACTTGGAACGAAAAAAAGGTCGTGCATTACAGTTACTAAGTCGGTAACGATGGCGATTTATCGTACGTTTCACGACGATGTAAACAGGTTTGTTGTCATTACACGGAATAAACAAGATGCAACGGGGTAAATCACGTTCTTTCGTAGAATGAAAAGATTTAGGGTTAATCGCGGAGAAGAAAGAATAATTTGAGATTGGATTCTCTTTGTCGTGTTTATGGAATTATTTTGTCAATGAGATTGTATCGCGATCGCAATTGTATTATTTTCGTTGACGGGAGTGATTTTTGACTATAAGTACACGTTCAACAGCAGCAACGAGATAAATCCTCACTTTCCCACCTTTTGTGGATGTTGATGCGGAAGCTGATTGCTGTTAGGTACGCTTAATTCCGGATAATTCGCGGCATGACTGAGCAAACGTCGACTCACTGTACTTCGATTACGATTAATGATTTCTTTTTGTATCGCGTAATCGATGAAATAGCTCTCATCGTCATTTTCCTCGTCAGCCTGATTCGGCAGGAGTTCGGCGGTCTCCTCCGCGGACGCGACGCTCATCTCCCGAAGCTCCATCGCAGTGACTGGAGCAAACGAGAGTCCGGTGGGTGTCCCGAGGCTCGAAGCTTCAGCAGCGCCAGCTTATAATTTTCCTATCCGAACTGTTTCTGCGCCCTCCGCCCCCTACCGCCAAAGCCCCGACGTTTCCCCCACGCTAGCGTTTCTACTGGGTTTACAAACCTCGCTACGGTGAGATGTAGGTGTGAGATACGTGCGAGGGTGTGTTACGCGAGCTTACGTTGAGGTTGGGATGTGAACGTACCCGTAGCACCTAGCGGATAAAATACGCTTCGCGATCATAGTTTGGTTATGTGGAAATGTATCGTATCTCCTGAGTTTTCGGCACGGAAAGGTTAGTCGCTTGGCGTACGACGACGAATTTCGACAGTTTCTTGCAGTTTTCCGCCGATGGAAGGAATTTGCAGAAGACTTTATCACCGCGCCATGAAAATTTTTACGCGAACTATCGTTCTTGCCAGTTGTTGCATTTGATCGTTTTTTTTTGGCATTTGGTCTACTTCGCAAAAGCTGTGATAATAAAGTGTGAAGCACCCTTACGCGCCAATTCGCGATCGTAACCAGTATTCGCCACAGTCATATCGTACTCTATTGTTTACACCGTTTCGCAAGCGAGTAGGTATTTGTGCGTTGAGCGATTTTCGTTTATGAAAAACTTGAATAGTTGAGCTTTGCGATGCTATGGAACGATAATTTACATATTTTTGTAACGTAAAACGATTCTTTGAAGGGTAAGGTGTTTCGAGCTTTGTTCACCGGCAAATGATTCGCCGAAGGAATATCGCGTTAAATTATTGCGCAGATATTTGAAATAACACAGTGTGGAGGTTCCACCTCTCACCGCCACGCGGCGCATTCTCGTTCGAGCGTTTCTCACAAGCGGTCGGAGGCACAAGCGTTTCCATATATATCCAACGTCCCCTAGATCCTAACACCCAGCGCGTCTAGGGCAGGGTACAGTGACACAGCCCTACTGACGAGTCTGTCACTGTACCCGAGACGAAACGCACTTGCCTTTTTCCGGCTTCGCTCTACCTTACCAACCAACGGTAATGGTATACTCCTATATCCTCTAACTCTCTATAACTCATAGCGCACAGACACCTACGATCTCCACAACAGAACCGCGATCAGCGCTATCGATCGGTGGTTGGGTGAACTGCTGGAGTAGTACTCACTGGGTATGTAATTTCAGTCGATAACTAGTACTGTCCGCACGCCGAGCGGTGGCGCTAGGCGCGACTTTCACTTCATATTTCAAATGTACTGAAACCCATCGCGAGATGTTTGTTAGTACACATTCGTGAAATGTTTAATGCGTTACATCCTTCGTTAATCAGACCGATAAATCGTTAAGTATCCTTTAATATCACGGGTTTCGCGAGTATTGTGAAATCTATGAGGGATCTACAATTCGAGTTAACTTCGCGAGTTAATCCACAAAAATTGATTGCCTCGAATGACGATCGACAATACTTTGGGCATTTTTGGCTCGAACGTCAATATATATTTTTTAAGCAGATAAGAATTCTGCGTCTGGATCATTTGCGTAAAGTGTCTTCCAAGTGTTTCGAAGCAGAAAATGAAAGCATTCAAGATCAAAGGCAACATCGCAGAATCGTGCAAAATCCTTGCCACTCAAACCTCCAAAGCCGGACATCTTTATTGCAGTACCGCCGCCATTGATGCTCGACTGGAAACAGATAAAGCGTTCGAGAAAGTAGAGTGAGCCCACAAATTTATGTTATAACGTTTGAAGCAGACTGTACAAACGATAAATAATATTGATAAGGTTATTATTCATACTCGACATGTCTTCCGCGAATTTATCTAATATTCCGTCTCATTAATATCAAATTTTGGTCTCGTGCGCGACAACATGAGAACGATAGTTTCCCATTTCCCCGTAGTTTCGACCGTGGCGCTACGTATCATCTCGTATCATTCTACCCGAGCGTTTCAGTACTCCCTGCTCATCTGTGGTTCCATATAATTATAAAAACGTGTTGTTTTGGTGTTTTCGTAAGTCGAAACGATCGTAACATCAGTGCTCGAGACTTTTAAAAATGAAGAAGTATGAGAGTATCCTGAAAGTAACATCTTCTGCGCAAAATGTGTGGCATTATTTGCACGGTATATTCGTAGTGTACAAACCGCCCGGCGAGCATATTTTGCAATCCCTAAACACCCTGAAATCACACATTTGCCGAGGTTAGTTACTTTTTAGTAGATAAAAAGTAATTAACCAACGGTCGATCTATAAATTAATCTTTGATCACAGATCTGAATAAACTCGATATACGCCCTCCGTCACAGCATGTATGGATAGAGGGTGAAACGAATAAACAAATGACCGTGGCTGTAGGGCCTAGTTACGCGGATCATCCCTTGATCGTTGGTCCTCGTTATCAACTCGAGGACGTGAGAATGACATGGTCCAACAATTTATACCCAGATTCTTCCGGGGTTCTCGTTTGTAGTCTCCGAAACGGCAATCGTATCGCAAATACAATAAAAGACACCAAACCCCCGAAATTTTACAGAATAAAAGGAATCCTAGGTAACGCGACGGACAATTTCTTTAAAACGGGCAAAATAATGGAAAAATCGACCTTCGATCATGTACACAGAAATCACATAGACAAAATATGCGCGTCTATGCAATCTTCTCATCAGAAAAAAATGTTCGAGTAAGTCGAAACGGGACGTACGTAGCGGTCAATTAATAAATGAAATCGATTAATCGAAAATAACGTTGTATTCCGTTAGATCGTGCGGCGTTCATATCCAAAGCCAGGCGGCTTACGAATTGGCGGTTCAAGGTCCGATCAGGCCGGCGAATAACAAAATTCCCATTCTATATTCTATAAAATGCATCGATTTCAAACCTCCGCAATTCACGCTGGAAATCGTTTGTACGAACGAATATGAAATGTATCTAAAAGGGCTCGTTCACGAGCTGGGAATGCAAGTGCGAAGTACCGCGACTTGTTCGCAGATACAGTGCGTACGTTATGGACTTTTTACATTGGAACACGCTCTACTGAAGAAACATTGGAATCTCGAGAACATACTCGACAACATGGCGATTTGCCGTAAGATTCTCGCGGAGAATGAATTCTTAACGAAACAAAAAGATCCTATACTTCGAGAATACGCGAATAACAAAAGGATAGAAGCACCGTCGATTGCTGCGATGATCACAGCTTGATTAGAATTTAAGAGAATGTAAATAAAGATATATACAAATTTTTTGACGAATAAAAGATTTATTACTCGCGCGCGTAGCAAGGAAATTATAACAATTCTCGTTCCAAATCCTGTCGACGTATAATACAGAAAATGTCCCTATATAATATAATTTTTCGTTACGCGCTAATCAGGATTTCAATCTTTTCTCCGTTCGAGAAGTGAAATTGCTGGTTCGATAACGCTCGGGAATATTGGCGTTGATACTCGATTTTTTCTCCGATTCGTACAATTCAAGCGTTTCCTGTTATTGCAATTTTTTAAACATATTTCTCTGAATCTGAGACTCTCTAGTAAAATTTGAATTTATTATCCGACTCGAGCCTTTCGTATTTTTCATGCTATACGAATTCGTCACATTCGGAGACTCGTTCTCGGTATTCTTATGATTTATCGTTCGTTCCAGGGAACTCTAGCATTTTGATTCCCCTTCATTATCATTTTTCACTCTCTTAGCGAATATTTTCTTATATCGCTCTCGTCTTTACGATCGCTCTCGAACTCTCGATCCTCGTGGTTTCGCCGGTCCGAATTGTCGTAACGTATCGCGAGGGCGTTGATCCGTTTTCTCGCGACTTCGACTACGACGTTTTCGATGCTGCGAGGATAATACGTCCTCCGGCTTTTCGTCTCTAGATGAATTACCACGTAGCTTCGATCGATTAGGCCATTGTTGCATCTTCATGCTTTTCGCGATTACGCGTTTTTGATGATCCAATTGAGGAAATAGATCTAAGATTGTTGCAACAAAATTAGAAATGATATTTAGACTGGATTAGAAAAATTGGGAATTATATTTCGATATTATTTTTCATACCCTGCGATTTTTCCAACGCTTCTTTCGCAGAATTCATCTCCGCTTCCTGAATACTGTGCCCCGAGGCTTTTGCCAGTCTCTTTCCTTGGAAATAAACTGCGACCGTATAAACGCGTGTATTCGTTGGACCTTTGCACTCGATAACTCTGAAAATTTACATTGTTCAATGAACGATCGATATCGTACGAGTTTTAACGTCGGATCGTTGCTCACTTGTAAACAGGTATATCCGGTTCACCGCCATCCATAGTCCTCAAAGTCAAGCAACACTGTTGTAATTTACTCTTTGGATCGTTCCAGTCTTGATTCATGATAAAATCTTGCAAACGCGGGAAGAAACACACGTCGCAAAATACGTGACAATGTTCCAACCCTTTATCTACATAAAGAGCGCCGAGAAAAGCTTCCAGCAAATCCGCTCGATCTTTCGTCTTTAATTCGGCTTTTGGATTACCGTAAAGAGCATATTGGGTCATTCCCAGATCGTCGCAGACAACCGCTTGAGTTTTGTTATTGACGAGAGAACTTCGTAAAAGCTATAAAACACGTTTTTATCGAGTAGCTGGGCAAAAATGAGTTAGAGAGAATTTGATCGAATGAATATTTACCGATAAATGACCCTCGTGATGCTCGGGAAAGAATTTGTACAAATATTCCGAGACTATCAACTGTAATACCGTATCTCCTAGGAATTCGAGTCTCTGATTCGAACCTAGAGTAAGATTGGTATAGCCGATACTTCGATCCGTGAAAGCTCGCGCGAGCAATCTTATGTGCGTGAATTCTATGCCGATTGATTCTTCGAATTTCGTTAGTTTCTAGAAGAAAAAAAAATATAAATACAAAATTTAATTTTCTCTAGGCTTGTCGAAAGAAATTGTTTAAATAATTTTCGTAGATTGTTATATTAACGATACCTGCAACAATTCAAAGCTCGGTATCCACTGTCGATCGCCCGTTGGCTCTTGTTCCTGAAGCGGATGTCTCGGATAATTGACCCAAACTTTGCCAAGATCGATTTCGTCCTTAAATAGCGTTTCTCCGAAAACTCCATCCGCAACGTTAATTCCTCCATCGAGAAACAACGATCCCATCAAAGCCTCGAAACAATTTGCCATAGCGTGTCGAAGCTCGAGATCGTGACAGAGATCACTGCCGTGCGCGTAGAGCATGTATTGTTCCAAATTCAATTTTTTTGCCAGTACGGCCAAATGTTGATTCTGAACGATCGCGGCTCGGTAAGTGGCCAAACCGCCTTCTTCGAGATCGGGAAACATGTGAAAGAGATGTATGGACGTGAGAAACTCGACGACCGCGTCACCGAGAAATTCGAGCCTCTCGTTGTGCGCTATCGACGACTCGGTCTCTCTTCTTGCTCCGAATCGCGACATAATATTTATCAGCGTATTTATACCGCGTTTTCTCGTATTCATGTAGTGAATTCTTCTATCGCCGTACTCGGGTTGACGAATACCACAGTTAGTAAGGGAATTTCTCGCATGATCGGGATTCGTACCGAAATTTTCGCGATAGCTCGGATGCGTTAGAGCCAATTGCAAGAGATAACGATTGTGAAATTTGTAGTCCAGGGTTTTCTCAAGATTATCGAGAGATTTATGAAATCGAAGATGGCAAACTAGTACCGGTATCAACATTGCGTGTTGGACGATGTCGCACATTATTCCAGTTCTGTAAAATCCCTCGGAACTCACGTCGACCGTGACGTCCCTCTTCATTTTACTCTGCGTTCGCAATTCCTGAAGTTTGTTTTCCTTCGACTCGAGCTTCCGTTTATCCTCGAAACTGGGCTTTGGCATATTCGCCAATAAATGACGAAATTTCACGTAATCTCTCCAGGCCTTTTGATAACTGTAAGAATCAATCACGATGGAAAATAAGAATCTATCGGAAATTTTAATTTGGGAATATTTATCTCGAATATACTCACTCTGCGTTTCCCGCGTAACTCAGCTGTGGCGGACGAATACCGAAATGAACGATCTCGGGATAAGCCACGACTCCCGGTGGCTGATCGGTCTGATCGCGATCCAATTGATCGACTCTCACGCTACAAGGCTTTTTTCCAGGATAAGTCACCACCATACCCTTCACCTCGTCGGCGAAATTTTGCCACTGGTATTGCGGCATCTCGACGAGTCTCGGTAGATCGTCAGGTTCGATGAGAAGATTACTGCTCTTTATCAAATAATTCAATACTTCATTCATCGAGAGAATTTCCTGTCCCTTGTCGGGCAAATCACGAACGAATCTCGGCATAAAATGAAATTGTCCGCAACCTGACTTATCCTGTGCACCGTGTAAATCAAAATCCACAAGTTCGAGTATCTCCTTGAATAAATAATCCTCTGCAAGAAAATTTTTTCAAAATAATTCGTGTCGCAAATATTTCTTTACGAACGTCCTTATAAATAATAGGAAATACCTACGAAAATAATCGAGCTCCTGGATCGTAAAATTATCAGGCAATTTTTCGTCGATGTAGAGAATCGTGTATTCGATGTTGAAACGAATGACTTTGCAAGTGGGCAATTTTACGAGAGGAAAGTGAGACAGCATCGAGAAACCCTCGAAGATAAATTCGTGCTCGTCGTGTTTTATTATCGTAGGGGTTTTCGTGAGAAAATTCGTAGGTGGGCTGATCGTTATTCTATAGTGATGTAATTTGTCGGCATTGTTAGAATTGAGATCGCAACGATTGACGACACTCTCGCCTGCATAAATTCCGTGTCTTATGCCGGATCTGCGAGATTTCGCGCTACATCTGCAAAGCGGTCCATCGTTCATCTCGCCAGGATCGTTGAACCACATTTCCGGGTGTAACCTCTGGGGATGTTGTTTTTTGGCCATTAATTCCTCCATCGTTCTGTCGTCCTCGTCCATCGAACTATCGCTGTCCGAGGACGAACTACTGCAGGCTTCGGACTTGTGCCTACACAATCGTGCCCTCGTTTTTCTCGGTGGAGGCTCGTACGGCGGCTTTGAAAATAAATTAAGTACGTCTCGTGTGAATTTGAACAATAGATGAATTTCATTTTTTTTTTTCATACTCACTTGACTAGCTCTCGCCATTTCCGCTCTATCTAACAAAAAATGCTTAAAAATCGCGCACAGTTCTCGTAACTTTGCGGTGCTTTTCATGATCTTTGGATTGTTCTCGTCTCTTGTGTAATAAAGATCGGCTGGGGCGGTACGAGTCCAGACTTTTCTCTCGTTTTCCATTATTCCCTCCGTTCCTATCGCGCTTAATTCATCGAGCTTTCTCTCCATGTCCTTGCTCGTCGCGCAATAGTGACGTCTGTACTTTTCTAAAAGAACTTCACGTTCGCTGGGAGTCTTGGGTTTCGCAGGCATCGGGTCACGGACCATGGAAGTCTTTGAAGTATGAGAATCTTGTGATTTCGATCTTTTTCGTGATTTGCTTGGCTCCCTAGAACTTCTATCGTTTGTCGAACTTGGACGTGTCGCAACGGGTTCTCGTCGATTTTTTCGACCGGAATCTTCGCTTTCCTGCGTGCGTTCTTTACCAGGGTAACGACTTTTGGAATATCTATCCCGATCTCTATTTCTATGATCGTCGCGACTCGAGGAAAATCGCGATCTGCTCGAACGTGAACCATGCTCGGGGCTTCTGGAACGTTTTCTACTAGATTCGCGATTTCTTGAGGATTCTCGTTCGTTCCATCGCCAGTCCGATTTTCTACCGTGAGAATCGTCTCTCTGACTCGGAATCTTTTTTTCCGCGTCTGGGAACTTGCCGGATAGCGACCAGGTCGAACTCGACGACTCTCGAGATCTCCAGCCGGCTGTATTGCCGCTATCTCTCCATACTGTACTTTCGGAGCTTTGATAAGAGTTTCTTGAATTCCAAGGACAATTGGCGCTTCTTCCTGGACTTTGGGGATAGTTCGGGACGTAATAATTCTCCGGGGCTTGAACGGGAGGCCCTCCTTGGTAGGAAAACTGTTGATAAGGAGCGGATATCATAGCAGGATCAGGATTTTGATTGGGTGGAAAATGAGAAACGATATTGAGGGGTTTGCCATCACCTACGATCGGTGGCGGAACATTGAAGCTAGGCGGAGGTTGATTTAGGTTAGGTGGGAAATTCGGCGGTGGCTGATTTAGATTGGGAAGAAAAGTCGGCGGCGGCTCTGAATAAAATCCAAGAGCGTGTTGCGGTGGCTGACCAGAAGTCCAGTTACCACCATATTGTCCAGGAGTAGGTGGTAGATTAGTCATGTTGGGCGCTATCGGGTTACTAAACTATAATAATTAAAAGAAACGTAATTGAATCGAAAAATTAGTTTTCTTCGTTAATTTTTTAAGCACATTTTTTGACAAAACTGTTTCGATCTAATAATCAACGGAGAGAATTCGAACGAGACGCAATAAAGATTATTTTTCATTTTCTAAACAAATATTTTAGGTTAAGGGAAGCGTGTTCTTCGTGACAACGGCGTTTCACCGGTTATCGATTTATAAATATATTAATTAAAATTAAATTTTCCTCACTCGTAACGTTGAAATTCATTCGTGGGCACGGTTGTTTCATACTGTGGTACCCATTCATTAACAGCTGATTGTCGGAACAATAATAATGATTCGCGCTAAAGTATCTCCCGGAAACACCTGATCGACGGATACTAATTCGTCAAGTAGTTTAAAAAAATGGTTTGACAGCTCGCGATCGAATAAATTACAATTATTATTTCATTTCGATCATGTCGATACACCATTTCAGGAAATACATTGAATTTCAGTGTCGAAGGGAAAAAATTGAATTTGCCATTACTCAAGTGTTTGCTGTCTGTCGGCACACAGTGGCGAGTTTCAGTCGTCCGCGGACCAGCGCGCGGTTACAAAGTGGCGGGGGTATTCTTGACGAAATTGCTCTTGAATATTCGTTCGCGCGGTTTACTATCTCCCGAATAAGTATCCCAAAACGGTACAAAACATGTTTGTTTGCTAACGAAAAATCGCCGTCACGTGAACTCCGAACGCACGAGCTGCTCGCGACGCGTATGAAAATAATACTATTCTAAACTATTTATATCGTCGTTGTCAGCCATATTGAATGAGTCGCCGAGACCATGGGCGTTCCTTTTGTGTCGTCTGCAATGTGTCAAATGCCTCGGTATTACCGTGAAAAAAATGTCAGTTCTCAGTGACGTTTGACGAATGCAAGTGTAAAAAAAGAAATATTCCTAAGCCCCCGTGAAACTTAGAACGAACTTTGAAATTTTAATCGCGATACATGCATCAAATTTTTGGCAAACCTCGAAGTTCTTGCCGAAAAGTCTCGGTGAGAATTTTTCCAAGCTAGCTGATACACGAAAGTTTGTTTGTACGTGTACGAGAATTTTTGCAAACTCGATAGCGGATTACCGATGCGACGCTCGAACGAGCGAAGCCCTACATTTGCGCAACGTTGATATGCAGAAAACGAGATAATGATCGTAAGTTGGCAAATGAACGTATAGGTTAAGATACGAAAGCGACGCTCGATTATGCCTCAAAGCGGTTTAAAACACCATCGATCCTTTGTCCCCGCGTAAAGTATCGCGTGATTAATCATGAAAACATTCTGGAAATACGTGAACGGTGACAAATCGAACAAGAGCCAAGTTCGAGAAGCAGCCGAGCAATCATATCGGCAACAGTGAAAAATCTAAAACACCCAAGTGTCGTTATAACTTTCGATCTGTGCAAAAACTCGACTCATCTACCACCGACACTCTCACCAACGAATCGTTACGATATTCTAAAAACAAATTTAGTCATTTCAATGACAAGAATTTCAGTACAAGTACAATAAAATAATAATCTCAAGGTAAAAAAAAAACGATAAAAATCCACGAAAGGTCCAAACCGTATTTAAATATCGAAGAAATTTATTTACGAGCATGTTCATTGCTTTTCCCAGGATCTTTAATAAAAAGTGTTAAATAACTCGTGTCGTGGAAGTATGTCAGGAAATAATTCCACGATGGCAGCAACTCCAAGAAGCGGCAATCCTCCTAACAGAAATTCTCAGAGATCGACGCTATTGAAAGTCGTGATACTCGGTGACGGAGGAGTAGGCAAATCCTGCCTAATGAATAGATTCGTATCTAATCACTTCGACGAGCACAGTTTTCACACGATAGGGGTTGAATTTTTGAACAAGGACATTGATATAAACGGCGAGGCGTATACCCTTCAAATATGGGACACGGCGGGACAGGAAAGATTCAAAACGCTTCGAACGCCTTTCTATCGAGGTTCCGATATTTGTCTGTTGACTTACGCCGTCGACGATAGAACGAGTTTCAGAAATTTAGCTCTATGGAGATCGGAATTTTTATATTACGCGGATGTTCAGGAAGGCTCGTCGTTTCCTTTCATCGTAGTCGGTAACAAGGTGGGTTCCCCGCGAAATTCAAAAAAAGTAGGTAAAATTTACATTCCGACGAGTATCGCGATGAATCGAAGAATAAAATTAATTTTTTCCCCAGGTCGACGTACCGGAATCGGAGAAACAAATATCGACCGAGGAAGCCCGTGCTTGGTGCGTGGAAAATGGCAATCCTCCGCTCGTCGAAACATCCGCGAAAAACGCAACAAACGTCGAGGCAGCTTTTGGCGCGGCGGTCGCTGCCTGGGCTCGTCTAGAAGCAAGATTAGAGCGTCCGTTGGTCGAGGACACGGTTGATCTTTCGAAACAACAGTCGCCGCATCGTTCGAGCTGTTGCATGCCGATTTCGGGCGCTGAGTAGGTTTCTCTCCTTGCCGGACGATTTATATATATATATATATATATACACACACACACACATATATATATATATATATCTCAATAATAACATTTGCAATTATACATAACAATTTTTACCGCCGAATATTCAAAGTTGCATGCATGAAAAATAAAATAAAGTATTTTATCCTCGCTCGCACGAGATATTACCGTAGCGAGCTCGAGTGTGAGAAACAAATGGAAGAATGTGAATGCGATGAAAGTCCGTGTTTTTGTCCGTGTGAAGAGGCAAAGCTTTTTTGCAAGAGAGATTCTTATCGTTTAGAGAAAGAAAAAGAGAGAAAAAGAGCTTGTTACACTTGAGCGATATTATAGTTGAGAGGGAATGGAAGTCAACGTTGTTTTTCTTTTTTTCTTTTTGTCACACGCGACTAAAAGCCTTGTTTATAATTTTCGATAAAATTATCGGCTTTTATATTCGTCTTAATTTGTCTTCTTGCGATATATTATTTTATCGTTACGTTCCAAACTACGATTATTGACCGATCGATCGCGTTTCCATCACGTAGCTAGTTTTTCTTCCGCACCGTTCTATTTTTTATTTTTTTATTTTTTCATCTCTGTCGTGATTGTCCTGTGACGATAATTTTTGGAGCGAATAGCAAGTCACGACGCAGCCTACACGGTTTATTTTTCTCTTCTAGGTCTAACAAAATAATTTGATGGAAACAAGCATTAAAGACAGAAATATTCTTCGACCTGTGCAACGATCAATACCGATGATTCATAAAACGACCATACTTACACGAACCCTAAAACCTTTACCCCCCCCGCCCCCGAGTCAAGAGAAAAAAAAACGATACGAATAAAGTCTCGATACGGACTATTTTATAATAATTGTATAGGCTTCTATATACTTTTAAGGATTTATCATCGAATAAGAGGAAAATTAAAAAATCGTAACATTTTTTGCTATTCGTAAATTCACGGATCTCAGCCACATAATCATACCCGAGTAAACTCACGAGAATCTTGCGATACGACAAAAACTTTAATTCCGACACCGCGACAATCGTTCGTGCAATGTTGCGATCGTATTATTCCACGCGACGAAAAATTCTTCATTTCTTTCGTTTCGTATCCAAGGACTCGCGAGAACGTAAGGAATTTAAAAAAAAATGTACTATGCTTGGCGCAGCTCCCGAGGTGTTGACAGTATTGACGTAAAAAAGAATTATAATCAACTGGTAACACCATTGGCTTGTGATAAACTAGTTATGATCGTGACTCGCTTAATTTTAAGAAACTTAGACGTAGTAAATCTTTGCTAGTATTGGGTATATATCGAGTATATACATATATATACAAAATAGCTTTGCAACGTAAAAAAAAGAAAATTGCCTTATCCTCGCCGAGAGGCGCGAGGCTGAGAGCGTCATCTTTGTTTTTTCTTTAACGTTATCCTTTTTAAATTTCGATGCGAGTCTTTCATACGGTATTTGGCGTCCGTCCCTCGGTGCAGTACACGGATTTGATATCCGAATGAATAATTAAACGAAGTAATGTTATTATAACGAAGAAAAAGTAAAAAGTCCCACGCGTAATCCTAACGCTGCTCTCGGTAAGAAAAAAGAATGAGAAGCGCAGTGTTTAATTAATTTTATCGTAAACGGTGTTCCCGGGGAACCAGAAAATATACATCGAAGCAAACTTCTTTGTAATTGAATGAAAAAAGAAAGAGTAAATAGTAAAAAAAGAAAAAAACAAAAAAAAAATAATACCGATACGTATATAAACATTCGCGTGTCTGAAGCGACGTGCCTCGATCGAGCGATCTACTTTGGAAACTGTCCGTATACAAACGGAGATGTGCATCGTCGCGATGATACATTGTGATTCGCGAATTTAATCGTTTTCATTATATCTTTGCAACGTCGTTTTCACGCGATACATCTGCCAATTCGAACGAAACCAGGAAGATTACAGTTTAATGGTGCTTTTTGTATTATCTACACGTAGGCCATATCGATCGTGTTTACGGAGAATGGATATATTCGTAATTGCGCCGAGTATAAGAGAGAGATTCGGAGGTGTGCGAGAAGAAAAAGAAACAAAATTGTCATATCAGAGCGACTCGCAAAGTCGCTCGTCCCATCCTCATCGAACGCGTTCTTTACCGATAAAGGATAAAAGATAAATCTTCATTATATCTATATTTTGCAAACGATTGTGAAGAATCGACGATGAGAGAGAAACGTAGACGTTTACTCGGAACGACCAAATTTCCACTTTATTATTCACGCGTTTACGGAAAATAACCCAATTTCTTTTTCTCAAACGAATGGATGTTTAAGTCGGGAAAATCGTTCGATCGAACGATTTTCACGGTGGAAATCTCGTCAGTGAACGTTCGTCTTCGAGAATAAAATTTTTACGATATAAAAACAGGAATACGAAGAATAAATTTAAAAAAAAACACACACACACACACACACAATGTCATATAGGTTGTAAAACGATGTGTCTACGTATATGCCTTAAGGATTTTATATAAGATAATGGTACGTCGAATTTTTGCAGAAAAATAAAAAAATAACACTTTGCTTGTTTCGACGCGAAAAAAAAAGTATATTACCAAGTGTCAACACGTGGTTACATAATTTATCTCACATCATCATCATCATCGTTATTACTGTACATGCGTTCGAAAGTCGAGAATTCCTGTCTCGATGTGTTTTCGGTGCTCGAACGTATTAACAATAATTTATTAATTTATATCCTGTAATACAGAAAATCTACAACGAGTTTTACAGCTAGGTTTACGTTACTTTTTACATCTCGAATAATTGTGCCCCCCATTATTTATTTATTTATCTAAAGATAAATCAGCCATTTTTTTCCCAATTGTTCGAGTTTGAAATAGAAGCTTAAAATCAACGAGAGAACCGGCAATTGGCAAATTAAAAACGAATTAACCGCGTACGATTAAAAACGTATCGTATGTAAAAAAAAAAAAAAAAAAAAGATAAATCAATTAGTTCATAGGCGTCAACGATATTTACAAGGCTCGATGCGTTCGGATAGATGCAATTATTTTCCTTTTATTTAATTTTCTTGTTATTTACGTATTTATATTTGCTTCTTTGAGATAATTCGCCCTCCTCTATTATCGCTTTTTCGATTATCCCCGTGAATGAAAAAATCTTACGTTCTTTCTTCTTTAAAATCTTCCTGTTTGTTCAAAAATTTTAGCGTTTTCGTTTTAATAATAATATCGCGCTGACACGTAAGACTTCTCTCGCAGCTGTGTTTCTTTCGCACAGTCGCAACGTTTCTCAAAAACGTGTTTAAAAGATTTTTGGATCGTTGTCTCGAGGTAGCGCGGTAGATCGATGACGAAACCTCGGACGTTTTTTAATCATCGTGTGTAAAATTCAGTAATTCGGTGATAAAATATTTCAAGTTTTACAATTTTTTTCTTTCTTGTCTTTCTGTCTGTCTCTCTCTCTCTCTCTCTTTATAACTCTCTTTAAAACGCGCGCTTTCTCAGATCAGTCGGATCTACCGCACGCAATGGACCAACGTTACAATCGATCCAAATCTTTGGAAGTCGTTAAGTTTCCTGCGTGCAGCGTACGTCGAGGGAAAAATATTCTTTTCATCTCGAACTAATTAATAGTTTTGGCGGATGTTTCTTTTTTTCTTTTTTCTTTCGTTTTGTCTCTCTCTCTCTCTCTCTCTCTCTCTCTCTCTCTCTCTCTTTCTCTCTCAAACACGACGCGTTCTTTTCCTTCATTTCTCATTCACTTCTGACCGTGACCGCTACACCCCGTTCGCTAGTGGCAGTGTTCCGTGACATCGACGATGACGGATTTTTTCCAACCGAACAGGAAGTAGCCGATCGCAGCGCCGAGAACAACCGCGAAGCAAAGCCACACGTTGTAAGTCATGAAGATCAGCATGAGGAAGTACGACAATACGATCTGAACGATGTGGAGAAAGGTCTGGAAGGAATGCATCCACGAGAGCATCGTTGGCCTGTGAAAATAAAAATTAACCTGTAACGATTTCTTTTTTTTTTATTTTTGTTAAATTTTTTTTTTTCAACGGTGCACATGCTTTTCTCTAATATCGTAAAATTCGTGCTGTAATTAAGAAAACGAACAAAGTGCAACCTAAGCCAATATCGCTTTGGAGAAAAAATCTGCCAGACTGTAATTAAAACGATCGAAGCAAGTCTACCTAAAGTACGAAGAAAATAATAAAAAATACGGTATAAAAAAAAAACAAGTCTCTCGAGTACGTTTGTCGAAAGTAAACGTACAGATTTAAAATCGATAAGAAGAAATTGAGAGAAGAAAAATAAACCGTGCGGCAAATAAATAACGTGCCAGTTAAATCTACAGCCATGAATAAACGAAAGCCGACGGGAGTGCACGCGTGACATCCTCGGCTCGTTGTATTTTTTTTCTCTCGAAATTTATTCATCGTTTTTTCTTTTTTTCTTTTTTTTTTGCAAAAGTGAGACAAACGACTACGTGGATGTGGGATGGACGGAAAATTATATTCGCGCCTTTACTTACGGCTGCTTGTGGATAACTTCGCCGACCATACTAAAAATCGAAACAAGATCCGGCTATTAATCTAACGTATTTCTTTTTTTTTCTGTTTTTTTTTATAATAAAAAAAATTCATCGTCCATTGTTAAACGTCGTCTTCAGCTATTCAATCAGTTCTTCGTCAAAGCTCGAAGAACGCCAGTGGGCACGATCGTGAATATTTCAATGAAAAACCTCACTCTTTCTTTGATTTCTTTTAATTTGATTTTTTTTACACTTACTGGACGACTCGATTGTCATCAGCGACAACATTTTTTTCAGGCGGCATCGAGACGCTTCTGTATTGTAGAGCGTTGTACGTTTTCCAAAACAGATATTCCCGATAGTACTTGAGGCCTTCGTACAATGCTGCCATTATCATTATACCGATGATCGATCCGACGAGGCCACCGACCGACGATATTTTCCAAGTGTCGAATAGCACGGTCTCGCAATAACCACCGTGAAACGCCATCTGCGCAGGTGGACAAAGAGAAAATGAAATTCGGATGTTTGAACATGACCAATATTTCCTTAATATTACGTTATTATTTGTGTTTATCGAGCAAAATCGATCTATCGGAAGAACGATAAATTACGGTCGATGAAACATTGTTCAAATAGAAAATGACGAATATTATTTTTTTCGGGTCGATAATTTCTTCATTTCCGGCCAGTATCGAAATTAATATCGTACGAATCGAATAAACGTTATTAAATTTCAAAACCGACTCTATAATCCGTTTTATTAAATTTCTTCCACAAATTCCCTGTTTTCGTTTAATGAAAAAATAAAAATGATCATTTTTTTTTATACAATTTCGATCGGTTAATAACAAAAAATAATAAAATATTTAATAGAACTCAATAAATACGATTCTTTATTGAAATTAATTTCTTTCGTTTCGAATAATTCGATCAAATTTTTCAATATTTCGAATTTTCATTTAATTTTTAATTCAATTTTAATAAAATCGTTACACACTCCAGTTACTTTATTTTTATAATCGACTTTAATCGATCACTCTCGATCGGATGAAAAATATATCCGGGTCGACACGGATCACGCTCACCGCGTGTCGTGAATTTAATGTAAAATGACTTTCACTAGTCATTGCAATTGTCGTATTAAAATTGACTATCGCAATCATCTCTCTGGATTAAAAAAAAAGAAGACAAATCACGAGTGAAAAGGCCCTACCGACATTCCGTGCATCACGTGAGCGCTACTGGCACACGCACCACCGGCAGCGGCCGCCGCAGCTTCGTGACCGGTGTGGTCCATGCTGGAATGATCGGGGCTCACGCCCCCTCGGTCCATGTGATGGTTCATACTAGCGTGGTCCATTCCTTGATGCATCGAATGATCGTGATGCGAGCCATGTTCTCCCGACATATTCATCATGTGAGTCATGTGATCGTGATCCATCTTAACAATCAACGACAATTTCACTCATTAAAAAAATTATACAAAGCTTCAAACCTACCAAATTTAATTTTTATCTTATCACTTTTTTTTCGATTAAACGATATTCGAACGTACTCTTCGTCATTGTGAATATTTGACGCTTTGACAATGCGTAAGATTAAATTGATTCATAAATTCAATCTTGCTCTCGATTAAATTGATTAAATCCAGGCCCTAGGAAGTTTTTAATTGAATTAAAACTAGTCCATTATAAAATAAACGGTATGCATCGATAAATTACAATTTGAAAGAAAAAAAAGGAAGATTACAAAAAAATATAATAAATGAGGAAAATATTTTAAATTGTAATTCAAGAATATTTTTATTCGCGAATTAAAATTAATGGCGATCGATCGAAAAATCTTTTAATCTCTTTCGATAGTCCTTCTCTAAGTGAAAAGGAGCTAGGTTTATAATTTTTTGATCTACATTCTCGTAACCAACCGTTGTTTATTCGAACGTGAGAAACGAGAAAGTAAAAGAGGGCGCGAGCGAGCGTTCCCTTGTCTTCCTGACCGATCGTGAAAGTTCCCCGACGGTTGGAATTCTTCGAGCAACGAAGGACTCGCAAGATAGTGAATGTATTCTCTCGTTGCGAGGTAAATACACTAGACGACTTGGTTTGGCCCAATGTAGGCCGTGAATAAAAACAGATCACCCGTGGATTAAATAAATCTGGGACACGCTTTGGGTCCAACCGGCACGGTTCGGCAACGCGCTCTACCGCGACTCCGTTAATACTGGAGCCTCGTGACGAGACGTATAGCTTCTTATATATCCCATTTAGTCCATAGGTGTCCGTACACCACGTGCCATTATTTTACTCGACAAGCGTGATTGGATTTCCCTCACTACCAGCGAGTGCAAAAACGAACGAAAAAGAAAAAATCAAGAATTTAGGTGGGAGAATTACCCAGGGGCTACACGAGTGGATTACGCCCGTTGAGACTTCGTTACGTGCGGGATTTAACGAGCGATTCTCGTTTCTTCCTCGAAGATAAAAAAAAATCATAAATCTTATTCTCCCAACGAGAAATTAAACAATGGCTTTATTGCGAGAACTCGAGCTGATTTTTTTTTAGGTATGACTTTTTTCCTATCTAATGGACAATGCGAATATTGTTTTTTCTATTAATTTTCCAAGCTCTCGAAGTTCCGTTAATCGCGCTTGATTTTATTAAGAGCGTGAAATTCAAGTTTCTTTTTTCTTTTACCGTTGCGTTTCGATGCGATCGATAAATTTTTCTAGAGCTGCGAGGATAAATTAAAACGCGGCGAATATTTACTCGTGAGATTAAAAATAGTGAAATTTTATTGTCGCTTTTTTTTTTTTTCTTTGTTCGTTGGTAGAAATGTGACGAATGGAAAGGACAACGGCGAGTAACGAGACAATTTTGACAAATTCTCGTGGTAAAACGAATAGAGAACTTTCTAATTGGTTCAACAACGCGTTTCCGCCGTAAACTCCAGTTTTGCTTAACTAACTCGTAACCATTAGCCCCGGGGTAGGCGGTTTAGAAGCGGTACGCGATTCATCGAACTTTATAAAAAAAATAAAAATAAAATACAAAATAGAAAAAAAATAATAAATACAAATATATTGTCCTTTCTGCCGAGAGCCGACGTGATCGGATCGACGGACAGACTGTTGCTTCGAGCGATAACAAAAAAAAACCGACAACGTCCTGTTTTCGATCGACACCAACTTGCGAACCGCAAAACTCGATTACCACGAATCACGTATATCTCCCGACACGTGCATTTTTATTCGTAATATATTGTTGTTATTTGCGTTTTTTTCTAGGAGGAATGAATGATAATTTTTTTTCTTTTTCGTATCATTCGGTGAATTATGCGATATTTTTGTTACATGGAATGAATGTGTGTGTGTGTGTGTTTTTGTTAATATTTGTTAGAAAAATTAAACTAACGAACGTCTGAAAATTGCATCGTTCATTTTTTTTTCACGATACGTGCGCTCTTGTTTCACCGTAGCTACTTTTTTGTTTCTACGTAGGCGGAAAAAATTATATATTTTTGTATGCTTCGTTTTATCGCGCGATAATTTGATCGTACGAAAACCGATGTTTTTTGTTCCGAATATTTTTAACGTAAATAAAAATAACGAATAAAAGAATATAAAAGCAAGGAATGATTGATAAAAATCGTTAATTATTTCCGGGTAAAAAGATCGTTATGTATCTTAAAAATTGAACGAAACCTCGATTTCTAACAATTTAAGGAATTTCGCAAAATAATTTGATTTAATTCACTGTTTGAAAGAAAAAACGATTTTTTTTCAATTTTTAAAATTTCTGTATGTTTTTGTCGAAAATTATTTTTCTACGATTGGTCGATTTAAAAAAATGAACTAACTGTTTCCATCCGAGACGTCACGATTGTGGTCTCGCGATGCGTTTCCTCGTCGACGAAACGTTTTTGAGTCGAGAGCCGATAAAAACAAAACGCTCGCAAACATTCAACGCGAGTCGTCGCTCAAATTTACAATTCAATCATAGTCATGTAGCGAATGTAGTAAACCGATGTACGCCGTTTAACTAAAAGAATTGCAACGTGTCTAAATAAAAAACAATTATTCGCGAATAATATATATATATATATATTCGCGAATAATTTTTTTTTATTTAGACACGTTGCATATATATATATATATATCTCGATAATCGATGTATCGATGTTCGATATATCGCTTTGTAAAATCGACCGAGAACGTGACGAGTATCTCTCGTCGACTTTGTTTTGAAATTCTCGAGGGAGCGAGAACGCGCGTTTGTTATCATTCGATCGATCGACCTATCGAACGATCGATTCCGTTTCAATAACAATTTCTCTCGTCTCGCGAGATTTCTTTCTTCTTTTTTTTTTTTTTTTTTTTTAATAGAACTATAATCGAACGTGTCCGTTCTCTCGTCTCGGGCAGTTTAATTTTAATTTTTATTAAAATCGATGAAATAATAATAATAATAATAATAATAATCGATAATCTAACGTGTCCGTATTGCAGATCGACGATCGATCACTATTTATCATTTATTCAAGAATAATCTAATCTCAAAAATGTATCTTATTTATTAATCGATAAAACTCTTATTATATTATTTTTAAAAAAAATTAATTATTTTATTAAGGAAAATTCTTCGAAAAATTCATCGGTCGCGGCTTCTACGTAATCCTTATGGTATTGAACTTCGAGCTATTGTCTCTATCCTCGCCGAGATTAAGTTTCATCTCGATCGTAAAAAGGAACAAACGAGAAATTCGAATTCTCCTATACCGATCGCCCTTGAAATCTCGCCCGAGCGTGGCCAAGAATCGTCACGCTCCATAGCCCTTGCAACACGACACGAATTACATCGAATCGCGAACAAAATACTGTAAACAACGCTTATAAATTCAAACCCAAACTGACGCGTCGTGAGAAACCCGATATTCGCGATGATAACGGGCGAAAAACGTTCCTCGCACGCGCGACTTTATCGCTCGCGCACGAGGCGAGCAAACGTCGTTATAAAAAATAAAAGAAGTAAAACGGAAGTAAAGCATAAGAAAAGAAAAAAATAATAATAAAAAGCGTTCGTTAAAAATGTCTAGATGTAAAATCATCGTAATTGGATCATCGTCAAAGATAGTAAAAAATCCCACGATTAATCAATTTTGCATCAGCTCGTATCTCTTTGATGGTTTTAGAAGCGATACTTTGCCATAAGAGGAATCGATTGTTTCGATTATCGATTGGACGATGAAAGATCGATATATATATATATATATATGTATATATACATATATAAATGTTTTTCAACAAATCATCGTTGCTGGCCTCCTCGAGAATTCCCCGTCCGTCCCGGGAATTTCATTTATTGAAATTCCCGGAACGATGAGAAAAAAGAAAGGAGAGTGGTCTCCATGTTGATTAAAGTGTGCATATGCATATTACCCCTTACCAGAAATCTAAACGCGCATCGATATTCGAATGGCGCGTATCGATGTTCAGCGGGGTGGAATATTGCAATATTGTCGCATGGTCGAGCGACGGAGTCGTAATTAATTTCTTCTCGATGAATACGTATATAACGAATCAATTTTTTTTCAATGCCATCGAGAATCAACGAGTATGTATATATATATATATAACGAAAAAAAGCGCAAAGTTACCTCAGAACGATTTTATTTAATTTTTCATTTTTGCATCGTCGTCACGCGATTTAATACGATCGATAAGTTGAATGGAAATATATTTTATCGAATCGTCGACGCATTTATCGGTGATCGCAACTGTGTAAATTATAATTATCCCTGCGATAAGACGAATTGTCGAGGCTTCCGACGTTCATTTCCTTCGTACGAATATTGTTTACGGCTTTCCCCGTGAATTATTCACTACGAACGTTACGTATCTGGTTGGATCGGTTTCCCGTTCGAGTTAGAGACAACTTACGACCGCTTTTAGGCGCCACGCTATTCTGCAAATGGCGTCGCCTCAACGCGCGAAATAACGGAGATACGCGTGAAAAACTTGCGTTGTTTGCGAAAGTAGGAAAAAAACAATATATCTGGATAAAGATTTATGCGTACGATGATCCGTGTAAAAAAAAAAAACTTTGCTATTTTTTCGATCAACGCGAGCGTAAGGGTACCTTGGGAGGGCCAACGTGATTGATCTCAATTGGATCAATAATAGTGAATTATTATGAATCAGTATGTCGACACGGGGACGAAGCATTGCCTCTCCACCAGTCGGGGACGCTTCTTCATTTATATTCATTAAATATATTCTCATACAGTTATTTTTTGCCCAAAGTTAACAAACGGTTCGTATCGTTGGTCAATTTTGCAACGTCGTTTGAAATAATTCCGTTATATATATTTTTTTAAAAATTCTATTTTATTTTGTTTCCTGGGAAAAATCGCGTGCGCGGAGACAAAGAAACGATAAATCAGTTTCTACATACGTTCCATTATCTTGATCTTGATTTTAACCGTGTTAAAAAATCATATTCGACCAAGAGTCCACAAAGCAAAAAATGACCTGTGCAAAATCTGAGATTTGAATCAACGATACGACACGAGAGAAAATAAAGAAATATCGAAAAGTATTTACAGCTTAATGTTTTTGTTTTGTAGATTTATCTTTGAGTATGATTTTTTTACTGGTGTAGTGCAAAGACGGGAATTATTTTTTCAGTGATACGTGGTAAAAAGAAAAAATATAAATTTGATTTGTTTGTACAAATGGCTCGACGAGCGTAATCGACTGTGAACGTGTGTCCGACGGGAGAGGCTCAAGGATTTTTTCGTTCGCGTAATAGCCCGAACTTGGAGATAGAAAGTACAAAGCGATTTCGTCCAATAGCCAATACTACAGAATTTTATCGTCACTGTCGAGGAACGAGTTGGACGCAGTAAGAATTTTTTACTATACGCCGAGTTCCTATCTGTATCGTATTTACCTATAGCGCGAGCGGACTGATTATCAGCATGTTTTTTTTGTATGCACTCAATCGACGTGCCCTACGAATATGCATGAGAATTGAATTTAGCAATGGTCGTTCGCGGTTTCGGTCGCGATGTGGCTTAAAAATTTGCGATTGAGAAAACGTGACGTAAAATAGACAAAACGATAGGATGGAGGAAAATCTTGTTACGAGAATAACTATAGAGGCAATTGGTCATCCGTCGTAATTGCGGAGGAGCTGCGCGTAAAATAAGGATGTCAGGACACGTCTCGGGCGGATAGGAATGTTCAGCGAATAAGAATTCCGATAGAATTTTTTAAAAACCATCGGTCACGTTTTTATTGGAACGAAAATTCCTCCACGTTCTTCGAACCGTCGATAAAAAGCAAAATTTCCTTTAAAGTGTTATCAGCTTTTTTTTTCTTCGTCGAATCTCCGTGAAAAAGGACAGGACTACATAATCAGGAAGGTCAATTTGGTGGCGAACGAAGGTTATAAGATATTTCAACTCACCCTGTCAAGGGAGAATAAAACGACGTTGTTTCCGTTTATCTTTCTCTTGGAGTGTCTCGCGTTATCTTTTCCGTTGCAATTAATAATCTTCTGGTTCTCACTGACTAAAATGTACAAGCAACTAACTCCTGGTAGAGCCCACTAACAAACTGCACGCCACTTTCTCATCTCCCCGTAGTACTCTCGACCGTCACCCGTGATGTCGATAGATTCGCAACAGAAGTGTGACTGACGTTTTTTTTCGAGCGCACCGGAGGAAACGGTGAGGTAAGTGATGCGTATTGCGGAAAGATGACGCTACTTGTTGCTGAAGATCAGTAAGAATTCTACCCTACCGGAGCAGCGCTCGGAACACCATCTAGCATATTTTTCACAAAGCTCGACGGTAAACATCTCGACCATTGGGTGCGCAGTGCGCATGCGCGTGTCTACAGATCGTGCTGCTTCGGTTGACGTTTGTTCGTTTACATTTCGGTGCATCGAACTTTCCAGTGCAGTTTATTCGTTAAGATTATTGATCAACGTGAATAAAAAGCTCCCACGATGCCGATAATGCCGTTATGGCCGAATTTACAGCCACGAGCAACGGACCCGATATGGTTTAATGCCGACAGGCCGTGCGACGATGAATCCGAAGTTTTGGCCCTCGAAGCCGAACACGAAACTTGGGTAAGATTTTTCTTGTTATCTTAACAAATAAAATCACGAAGAAACATTTATAAATTATCACTAAACGCTTCTATCTCATTGTAGAAAGAGCAGATGCGTGGAGTAGGCTGTGAACAGATTCCAATCGGAAAATCCGCAAGCGACGTAAGTTAACCTCACTTTATCTCTTATAAACACGTAAAACGTAGCTGCGCGACGGGTTGCCTGTATCAGGCGCGCATTACCAATTTTTGTCAAATACTTGTAGCTGCTGCAAAAGTACTAAGTTTTTAGCAATTAAAACACAAAGAAATAATCTCAAAAAGGCTCGTTATCTCCGTTGAAAAAATTTCCGTAAAATAATGCGAAATTACTCCGAATTTTCATATTGCTCAAAGTCGATATTTGAGAAAATATGAAACTGGTAATAATCGGTTTACGCTCGAAACCTTAGCTCTTCGAACGCGAACTGAAAACTATGAATTCTTACAGTTTCGCGGCTCCGAAGAAGAGGAGGAAGAAGAGGAGGAGGAAGAGGGCGAGGGAGAGGAGGAGGAAGAATCGGATACGCACGAGGAGGAAGAGGAAGAATTTGACGATGTCGACATGGAAGTAAGCTATACGCATCAGCAGCAAAGATCCAGTCCGACGGACACTGTTACAGATCCGGTGTCCATAAGGATGGTCGGCGCTCATGTACCGCGCTATTCATAAATCTTAACAGCGATCTATTTATCGATCGATATTCGACTTAATTTTTCATGTACATAGTGGAAAGAACGAATTATTTATTTAGCGATGATTTCTTGATCAGGGCATTTGACGAACGGCGAGGTACTCTTCGCGTCATCATCGCGTAGCGCGACGGCATCATTTTTTATTAGTTTTATATTAAATTTAATGCAAAAAAAAAAAAAAAACGACTGTTATCAAAAATATTTAATAAATGTAATTTACACGCTTTGTTGAAAAAAATCGTGTGCCAATTGCCTCTGTGATAATTTCTCTGACGTACGTAAATCCTTATTTTCCAGATGATCTTGTGCCCTCTCCCGTTCCCACCGACGTCGAGACTAAGAAAAAAAAAAAAAAAAAAAAAAGTCAGACGCTTGGTCGTTTCTTCGCAATTCCACTAGAATGGCAACGACCCGAGAGAGAAAGTGTGTGCGCACTATGGGTGAGTGCTTCATTTTCCTATTCCTCATAATTCCGCCATTGCCAAGATTTATTTTTTCTTTTTTAATATAAATCATCCATCCAAGTAATTCGCGTCTAAATTATTTCCTCGATAAAGCGAGCGTATAGAGACGTTCTACGTTATTCTCGTTAATACTCGATGATAGCGACACGAATCCTCGATATACCGCTCGAGCGAGAACAGTTGGAAAAGCACGTTTTCAACTAGATTAAGATCCTTCTCTATGTCCACCTTGTATATAACACAGAAACGAGCTCGTACCAATCTCGCGGAATCGCGATCAAGATTGATCTCAAGATCGGAGAATCTCCGACAAAGCTCCCTGTAAATCCTGTTTCTATCCTTCCCACCGAAGATCGAGCGAAGATCTAAATCGAGTCTAAATAATGAAACGCTCGATTAACTACGAAATCTCCTACTTTCTCATCAACCAGTGGACAATCAAAATTACCCATAAATATAAATTGACAAACACACAGACACGCACACACGCACTATAATATTAATTGCCTTTAATTACAATCTCGAAACTTACACCTCCACAATTCCCCAATCATTAATCTCCGACAAATCTCTCGTTTGCATAATTACCCTTCGATCTCGACTCGCGAATTCAACCTAACTCATCGCTAAATCGTCCTTCGTCTTTACGACTCTTACTAACTCTCGAGTACCCCGTTTACCCAAACCTCGTGAAGCTTTAATCGTTTCTCCGCTTTACAACACGAAACAAACCTTCCCATACTCATCCTCGATGAATCCAACTGGAAATAATCTCGAGTGTAATAATAATTTTACTCTTGCAGCTTCTACTCCAAGACGTTCATTTTTGTTTTTAAATCATCCAGCCCATTCCCCGATAATAAAAATATTGTAAAAATGAAGAAGAAAAAAATAAGGAAAAACAAACAAAAAGAACCAAGTGGACCGTGGCGCATAGTGGCGAAGTTTCGGGAAGCGAGGGAGAGAAAAGACTCTCTCGTGGACGACCACGTAGTGTCTCGCACCGGGACACTCTGTACACTCTATAAAAGCGGTGTACCGACTCTGCGAAAGTATATAAACGTGAGTATAGCAGCTTACTGTATGGTGTACCTGAGTAATGGCGTGTATAGAGAGTACAGTGACTGTACGTACTCTCTTATACATACACGTGTATACGTACATGGGAGTATATATGTATATATATATATATATATATATAATGTATTAGAGTGGAGAGCTCGAGTGCGCGCGCGCTCGCGCGCGCACGCCGACTCTCTCAGCGAGTAAGTGAAGTAAAGCCAGGTTGGTGCCCCCGCTAGGGTGAACGAACGGGTACACGACTCAGGCAAAAGCGAACCCGCGTGCTCTTGTGCTGACTCTCTTACTCTCTTACTCTCTCTCTTTCTTTCTTTCTTTCTTTCTTTCTTTCTTTCTTTCTCTCTCTCTCCAGTGCACAACGGAAAAAGAGACGGAGAGATGCTCAGGGGGCCTGCCTTTCTACACATCTTTCTCTTTCTCACTGTGACGTAATCGGGAAACTCTCGCGATCGGAATCGAGATGGAAACTGTGGAAAAACGAGAAGGCGCAGGGGAGAAAGCGGTGAGAGCTCGAGCGCGAGATGAACCGAGGGGAAAAATAAAAGATACGACTATTTCGGTTAATTCTACGTACTCCTAACCCCGGACTCGTTTCAATCTCTATTCCAGCCTCGATCCGTAATCATGATTTTTTTCTTTTCTTTCTTCGTATCGTAACATTGATATTTGTCAAATTATTAAAAAAAAATTAATTCTTTTTTTTTTCATTTCAGTCAGGACGCAACAATTTCTTGGATCGAAGTCGATCGTGACGGAGAGAGAGAGAGAGAGAGAGATATTATAAATTAATATTTTCCACGAGAGTCACGAGCCATTTTGTTCGCTCAATTTTAATAACGATCGAGGTGGGTATGGAGTTTGGGAGGGCAACGAGATGAAACATTATACACGTGATTATTCATCGAGCACGCGATTTCCCTGTTATTCACCGCGGTAAGCAGATATTTATATATATAGAGAAAGAGAGAGAGAGAGAGAGAGAGAGAGAGAGAGGGAGGAATAAACGCGTGTAGCGGATTGTAAAGACTTTCGAGTTTGTTATAAAGGCTATTCACGTTTATCCGTATTATAGTATTCTATATATTCATTATCGTATCCAACAGCGGTCGGATATTATTGCGGAGCGAGTGTGCGCGCAATACGAGACCGTCCGGAGACGGTGTAGTGAGGTTTTCATTGGAAAGTTCGTAGCTCTCTTGCGGTCACATCTCCGATATCAACGTACCGATCTCGTTCGTCCATTGAGTACGCTGTTCCTTTTTTTTTCTTCCCTCTATTTTTATCATTCTTCTTATTATTAAAGAAAACAAACAAAAAATCACCTCGTGCAATTTTATCATCATGGACGTTAATTTTTTTTTTTTTGCCATGACAATTTTACACCTGTGCTTGCGATATTTTTAAAAAATAACGATACTACGAGTATTATAAAAATAAATCTTCGAGATCGTTGAATTTGTGGGAAAAAATTGAGATTTTGGCTCGAAAATCTTTATAACGATCATCATTTGTATAATATCGGAAGGTTAATGCCGAGAGAACGAGGTAGAGGCCCTAACCTTCCGCAAAAGAAGTTACAGCGTAGGAGATAATAAATCCGTGGATGGTGGCGAAGGGGCGAAAGAGGGGCAACGCGTGAACCGGAGGACGATCGGTCTCGGTGGTGGCGTCGTCGCCCGGCGTGTTGCGTTCTCTCACACACGGGCTAATACATAGCGGGGAAGAAAGCGAGCAAGTTGGTGTACGCGAGACAAGAGTATTATAAGTATTCACATGGTTACAGCTCTCTCCCTCTCTCTATCTATCTATCTATCTCTCTCTCTATCTATCTATCTATCTATCTATCTCTCTCTCTATCTATCTATCTATCTATCTATATATATATATATATATATATATATATATATATATATATATATATATATATATATATGTTTGTGTGTGTGTGTGTGTTGCGGTTATCGAGAAGAGCTCGTGGGTGTTGGAACATGAGAAAGAGTGGGACAGAAATAATGGCACGGATATAATTATACGGGACCGATCGGTGGAATCGAAAAATTCGAGCGGGGGTGAAAAAAGAAAAATCTCTCGGATGGGTTTAAATAATAATAATAATAATTTGTTATTATTATTGTATTAATAATAAATAATGAGAAAGAATGATAATAATTATAAATGTTGAGAAATTTTTGAAAAAGCAAAATACATGCAAACAAAATTCATTTGTGTCGTTGATTTTGGGGAGGGGGTGGTAAAATTTTCTTTCCTACTGAAAATTTCATAATTTTTGCTAAAAAACGTCGAAAACACATGATTAGAAAAATAATGAAGAAAAAGAGGAAAATAATTGTTAAAATTTTGAAGAAAAAAAAACAACAACAACAACAGAGTGAATTCGTTCGAGCGAGAGTTTATATGAAAAGCGAGGTGTAGAGAGGGAGAGAGTGAGAGGAAGAAAGGTGGTTCGTCGGAGGGAGAAAAGAGGTTAGAGTAAGTACAAGTATATGGTCAAGTGCGAGGGAGGGAAAGAGCGAATAAGACGAGAGCGACGAGGGAGGGAAAATAAGACAGTGAGTGCGAGCGAGAGAGAGAGAGCGATACATATAGAAACTAAGAGGAGGGAGGGAAAGAGAGCGAGAGAGAGAGAGAGAGAGAGAGAGAGAGAGAGTGAGTGAGGCGCGCGCTAGCAGGAAGAGTTGCGCGCGGCAAGAGCCACGAGCTTCGTCGAGCTCGGGTTCTCCGGTGTTCAGTCGAACGCGGGTTTACAAGCAGCGCACGACACGCGTGCCCCGGCAAGCCCGAAAGTCTCGCGACCCAAACCACGTGCTTTTATCATCACCTCGTAACGCGAAAAACTTCCTAAATTTCGTACGTTAGATCTTTGTAATAAATAAGAAAAAAAATCGACTACGAGACAAAATCGAGATTGACGAAAAAAAAAAAAGGAAAAAAAAATTTTTAATCACAAAAATTTACGGTTTTTTTTTTAAATCGCGATGTTTTTTCTTTCGTCGCTCTTTCCAACGTCGACCAACGAACTCTACGGATACAAATGTGCAACGATCGTTTAAAAAATATCAAAAGACTCGATCTTGTTTTTGTTTCTTTATTTATTTGTTCTTTTATTTTTCATTTTATTTTTTCTTATAATTCGTACAAAGTTAATTAAAAACCGAGAAATATAAATAATAATAGTAATAATAATTTAAAAGAAAAACAAATACATATAAAAGAGAGAGAGAGAGAGAGAGAGAGAGAAAAAAACTCGAGTGTTTGTGTGAGTGTTTATAACGAAAGGTGGGTGACTCGTATGTTCAGCCAGTGATAAAATAAACGAACGACGTGGTAGAAGTCAATTTTTCCGTCCCTGGTGAAGCTTTTCCAAGCTCTCCGAACGTCCTCGTCGTCCTCGTCGTCCTCGTCGTCGTCGTCGTCGTCGTCGTCGAGATTCGTCTTCTTCCGGACTATAAACGACTTCCGGGTGGATTGTTTTATTTATTTTTTTCCTTCCCACCCCTCGATCGAAGCGTCTGGACGGTCTCGAGGATATTAAACGACAATCGGTGAGTGACGAGAATTAATTTATTCATTTTTCATTCAACCAACGTTCTCCAATCGACTCGATTTACAGATTATAGTTATAATCGTAACTATATATATATATATATACATAGAGTTTTATATATATATATATATAGATAGTTTTCTTTAAATATATAAATAGATATATCGATGTGTGGTTTGGCCAACGATACGAGTGAAGTGCAGTGTGGCAGCCGCTCGTGTGATGTAAGAGAATCTCCTCTTATCACGCGGCGCAATCGATGCCACTTTAGCCGCGTGTGTACAACACACATCGAACGATACAGAGGATTTTTTTTAAATTTTTTTTTTATTTTTTTATTTTTTTATTGTTTTCTCTGTTTCCTTTTATTTTCTCTATCGCGCGATCTGTTGACGCCTTTACGAGTGTGCAATTCCTCCCCAATAAATGCATACAAATATTTGCTGATCGTGTCCGGCGCACGGTTCGTCTCCGATAACTCTCGATTCGTGCAAATTTTATTTTTTTCTTTACGAAAAAAATAAATAAATAAATAAATAAATAAATAAATAAAATACTTTCGTATAAAAAAAAAAAAAACATAGTGAAGGAAGAAATTGTCGGGATTTACTTGAAATTTATCTCGACCGGGGAGAAAATAAAATAAACAAATGAATGAAATTTATGATAATAATAATAATGACGATAATAATTTATATTTTTGTATTCTGCTTTTTTTTTTTGGTTGAATTATTTTTGTTTTTACATCGAATTCGTAATTTCGAAAAAGTCGAGATGAAAGTTACGTTAATATGAAATTTAACAATGATAATAATAATACGATACATCATTATTGCAATATTTATCATTTATTTTATTCGTCATTATTTTTATTCGTTAATTCATTTATTATAATAATATGAAAATTATTATCATCACATTTCATTTAATTGATCGTTTATACAATTCGTTTAAAACACACACACACACACACAAACATTAACGAGATACGAAAATATTTCAAAGAAACGGAAAAAACAAAAATAAATAAATAAATAAAACAGAAAGAAAGAGCTAAACGAGAATCGAACAAAACTAAATAAAATATTTACATACGGCGGGTATAATTCGCGGTATACACGTTGCACGCGATTTTACGTACGGTATAAACGTGTGGGAAGTTGCCTCCACGCTCCTCCTCCTCCTCCTCCTCCCCCTCCTCCTCCTCCTCCACTACCCCGTATCACTGATAAGAGAAAGAAAACGACGAGACGACAGATAGAAAAGAGAGCATTTATATTTATAACCGAGAGAGAGAGAGAGAGAGGGAGAGTACCACGCGAAGAAACAATTGTATCGAGAAGAGCCGGGCCGTGAGACGGTGTGCGAAAAAGAGAGGTGGGCGAGGAGTTGCGAAGGGCAGAGGGACGGGAGAATAGAGAGGCTGGAGAAGGAGAGCGAGGAGAGTGCGTTGCGCTCGTCGTGACGTTCGTCGCGAAGTGCATAGTCAAAGGGAAAGATAGGAAAAGAGAAATTACGACTCGGTCTCTCTCCAGTTTGCCCGGAGAGCTAGATCGCTAACCTCCCACCCTTCTTTTTTTTCTCTCCCTCTCTCTCTCTCCCACGCTCATTCCCTTCCCCGGACGCTGGTATTTCTAATTGCCTGCATAATTAATCTGAATTTTCTAGACGTCGCTCTTATGGCCATGCACATCGCACCAATCTCTACTTCTTTCTATCTCTCCTACATTTTCTGGCCCGTGTAAACGCACAATTTTATCTCGAGATTCTTTCACTTTTCTACCTCTCACCTCTCTCACGATCCCCCGTATCAGGTATCTCCGTAGTCGTCTCTTTCCGTCTCTCTCTCTCTCTCTCTCTCTCTCTCTCTCTCTCTCTCTCTCTCTCTCTCTCTCTCTCTCTCTCTCTCTCTCTCTTTTTCTCGTTCCGCAAACGATTAAGATATATAAAACGTTAGAGCTTAGTGATGCGAACGTTTTTGTGCGAGAGTGCGCGAATTTCTTCTTTTTTTTCCCCTCTCGTTTATTTTGTTTTTATTTTATTTCGCCAAGCAAACTTTTGCTGAGACCAGCTTGTATTTTTTGTTTTATCCTGTATCAGCTCTTTCGCATTGTCGAACCGCGAAAAATCGTGAAATCCCATCGTAGCTGTATTCATTTTTTCTTCTAAATCTTCGTACTTGGTAAAAAACAACAACAACAACAACAACAACAAAACAAAAACAAATTCGAAATTTGTCAAATATCAAAATATTTATTTCCTCATATTTAAACCGTCGTTTGTAAAGTACGATATCTTGCCTCCTTTCCAACCCTCTTGAATCGTTTCAGCCCTTCTTCCCCGCACCCTCTCCTCTCTCCCAATTTCTAAAGAATTCTTACATCACAATATGTTTATTTTATTTTTATTTTATTTCTTTACAACACAAAATTTGTTAGCACAAAATTTTCGTCTCACGGTCGCGGTATCTCGGACTTGGATATTTTCATGAAACTATTAACCGACCGCTCGGCGCGTATCACGTAGCCAATAAAATCTGCGTTATGTCTTTATAAACTTGGTGCATCGTGGTCGTTCGTAGACACGTTTAAAATTACCTGTATATATATAAATACATACATACATACATGCATACATATTTATGCGTGTGTGTGTGTGTGTGTGTGTGTGTGTCTGTGTCTGTGTATGACATTTATATATGTACAAGTTACACACCGGTGGCGACCATAGCGCGAAGCGGGCACAAGAGGCATTATTGAGCATTGTTGCCGGTCCAGGTTAAGATAGCGAGGAGCCGAGAGCTGAGCGAGCGAACGAACGAAGGAACGAACGAACCAACGAACGAACCAACGACCGAGTGGGTAACGCTGTACTCTCTGTTTGCGCCGGCCCTGCGGGGTCTCTGACCGACCGTCCGCGCCTCTCAACTCGCGAGACTCGCTTGTCCACGCTCTCTCTCTCTCTCTCTCTCTCTCTCTCTCTCTCTCTCTCTCTCTCTCTTTCTCTCGCACTCTTGTTCGACTCTCTCGGCAAGTTCGTTAGCTTTTAGCATTATATACATTATTAAGTTAACATACATGTCGAGTGCAAAAGACATTCGAATCTTTGGATACAACATATATATATATATGTATGTATGTATGTATGTATGTATGTATGTAGAGACATATATATATAGGTATATTTACATTGAACAGTAGCAGACTCTCAGTTTTCTCTCGTAGAGAGATTGAAATCGATATAATTTCGCGTCTCGCCGGGCGGTCCGGTGAGTCTTACGTAATCGTCGCGGAACCAGAGAGAAGAGAGAGCCAGAGAAACCATAGAGAGAGAGAGAGAGAGAGAGTAAGGGATGAAGGAGGAGAAAGACGAAATGACGAATGGATGAAATTAAATAAACAAAGAGAGGAAAGTGACAGGTCTTTTGAGCTTGCGTAAACTTGACAATTTTCCCGTTTTCGTAAGACGATGCTCGTTCGGGTTAATCGATCGAATTCATGTAACCGGTTTACGTACTTTCTTCATAAACGTATAGTTTTATATATATATATATATGTGTGTATATTCATAATCATTTATTTTATAATATAATAATATTCCATAATCATTTATTTATATTTATTATCGACGAGAAAATAACGCGTCATTCGACCCAGGGGTGTTATAAAAGATTTTCTCTCTCTCTCTCTCTCTCTCTCTCTCTTTCTCTCTCTCTGGCGTTGTTTCTCGAACGTCGTGGAATCGCGTCTGACTATATCCCGACCGTTTCCACTTGCCCCGATACTCGACGTGTTACCGGAGGTCCATAGACAATCCCGGTTCTCTCTCTCTCTCTTTCTCTCTCACACACTCTTTCTCCAAGTGTCGCGGTCTCGGCGCACCTTTTGATACGAGGGAGACTCTCCTCTCCTTATCGCGTACCACCTCGCTCACCTGCGTGGGCGAATTTTACAGTTAAACGGATGTGACTCGTCACCGTACGAACGAGCGTTGTTTTTATTTCGATATTGCTTTAATCTATTTGTTGTTGTTGTTGTTGTTGTTGTTGTTGTTATTTTTTTTCTATATTATTCTTATCAAAGTCACTAAATCAGTCGTTCGTGTTTTTGTGCGTCATAGTCGGACGCAAGGGTCGAGTTTGAGAATATGAAAAAATATAGTTTACAAAAAAAAATTACGAATTTGGGAAAATAACGATTTTCTTAATGAACGATAATTCTTCTTATCCAACGCTCTTTCGCGTCATTCGTGCGCACGCGCGTCGCACGTTTTCCAATTTCGGCGATAATGTAGGGCGAAAAAAAAACGTCTTTTCTTTCTCCTTCACCGACGTTATTTCTGATAATTTCAAACAGTGATTTACGATCGAAAAGAGAACAAAAATTCGCAATATTTTCTACGCCAATCGACAATTTGTTATTTTTTCCCCGATGAAAAAGACGCAAGAACAAAGTAGGTACAAAAGTATATACAAATCCAGGCGTGGACAAGGTCGGGTTAGCGATTACGAGAATTTTCGGTCTTGCGAATTTGCCTTTTACATTCTTTTTTTAAATTTCATTTTCTTTTTCGTTCTTTCTTCTCTCTCCTCTTCTTCTTCCTGTTCTTGCTTCTCGTTGTTACATCATCGAGAATTAGCCCGCTGGAGTCTCTCGCGTGTGTTTCTTTGCACGTTTTCGTACCAAAGCCCCTCCCCCCTTACTCCCTTACCCCTTCCACTCAACCCCTCCTCTCTTTTTTGCTCTTTGCGACGCGCATGGTCACTAGATATGTATATATATTCATAGATATACGAAAGACGAGAGTAACACACGGAGAGTCGTTCTTCTAGGCTCTTTCTCTCTCTCTCTCCCTCTCTCCCTCTCTCTCTCTCTCACTCTCTCGCCGAGTCCAACTTACAACGGCCAAGAATAGAACGCACCGGTTACCCAGACTTCCGAAGCGCGAGAAGACGCTAAGGAGAGAGAAACCCGCGTGGTCGTCGTCGTCGTCGTCGTCGTCGTCGTCGTCGTCTCGTTTATATATGCACCCGACGCGCGTATCGCGACCACGTTCGAGAGGACGCGCGCGTCTATTGGCCTAAGAACGCGCCCGCGACTATACCTATACGTATACCGACGACGATAATTAAATCAGCTGTAATTTCGCTTGAAAATTAACTCTCGACGATATACGCCAATTTTTTGTTTGTTTTTTCTTTATCGATATTTTTTTTTGCTCTTGGATCTTTCTCAATGCCATCTTTACATCGAGGTCAAAAATATTCTACGCGTGTATGAAAAATTAATTCGAGTTCTAGAGCTGAAATTCGCGTTGATCGAAAATTAAGATAAATCGATGGGAATTTTCGAAAATTTACATTTTATTTACCTAGAGATCATGGATTTCGATAATTTTGTTTCGTTCGACGGTTGGAAAATTGGAAATTTACGATTGGCGTATAGGCCAATCGATCGATCGATCGATCTTTTCACACGAGTTCGATAATTTTACGAGACGCCGTCACGTCTCGAGCGAAACGCTTTTACGTTCGCGACGGCACATACGCGACTCGTACTCTTTCGTACGATCGGCACGCATGCGCCTTAACGTATTAATTATTGTCCTACGTACGTATAGACACGCCCTGCATTAATTTTACGCACCTTAACTCACCGATCGAAAACAACAACAAAATATATTTTTCTACCCCAATTATGTCCTCGAGTCGAGTACGTCCTTGTTCCAATCTCAACGACAAATTCCCCTTTTTCTATCAACGCGGGCACTCGCAAATATACTCGTCCCGTAGAATAAAATATTTAAAAGAAGAAAAAAAATTAAATAGAAGCAAAAAAACATGTAAAAAAAAATAAACGCATAGGATCAAAAATAATTCATAAATATATTCGTTCGAAACAAAATAATAGAAAAAAAATGAAATGATCCATTTCCGTTGGATCGCGTTGAATCGAGCGTCGATTCGAAAATCGGATAATGACGATATTAAATTTACAAATAAATAATAACGTAACTATCGTGTACTACGTGTATGGTGTTTCGAGTCCAAAAATATTCCCTAGCGTATCCGTTTTTCGGTGATACACACCTAAAAACACAAATCATCCGCGCTTCTTGCCTCGCTTGTGCGCGCGCATGCGTCAAAAACTCACGAAATAGCACAAGCTCGTATGCAACAACGTACGAAGCCACGCGACTTTGGTTATCTCTCTCTCTCTCTCTCTCTCTCTCTCTCGCTAGTGATATAGTGATAGGTATGTACAAGCGACGATGAAACGGAGGTAGAGCCGAGGAAGCCCGCGAGTATTATATAGAGAGAAGATAGTCTCCCCGTAGTATAGCAAAAGTGTTCGACTGTATGAAGAAAGAAAGAGAGAGAGGAGAGAGAGAGAGAGAGCACAGTGTGTATATGCCCTGGAAGAAACTCGCGCTTGGGGGGCTTGGGAAGGCTCTCTCGTGGTGCATTGACCGCGGTTGACCACACGTCATCAAATGAGTGACGTCACGAGTCGGACGCCCCGCGCGCCATGGTTAAAGAGATGGTGGTACGGGAGGCTCGCTGAGCAGGAGGGGTGAGGGGTGGGCATGCTGGTAGTGGCAAGAAGAGGGGTGGGGTGGGGGGGGGGGGAAGACTATCCTCTCGGACGTCACGGTTCGCCGCGTCTCTTGGTCGTCTCTCGTTCCGATGGAGGACGTCTCGAAATTCTTTCTTCACCCCCCACCCCTCACCGGTCATCCCCTCGCCAACCCTATTTCTTCTTCACTTCTTCTTTCGATATTTCGCACAGTTTTCTTCCCTTTCTTCGATTATTTTGCCATCGTCCAGCGTCCACTTCACGGTTTCCCTTTTTTTATCCACGACTCGCTTCTTTTTCTTCTTCTTCTTCTTTTTATTTTGTTATTTTGTATCGCGCGCGCACACATTCCGCGCACGAAATATATGGGATGTGTGTATATATATATATATATATATTATGGGCAGAGACCGACGGTCGGATTATCTTACAATTATCGTCAATTAAATTGTCAGTTACGTTGCGGCGAACGCGAGAGGGCGGGGTAACGTAAAGCGTACGATTATGACACCGTGTTGTACACGGGGGAGGCGGGGGAAAAACGTCACTGGGCGCGCTCTGGCGCACAATTTGTGAGTTTGAGTTATGGAAGAAGATTCGAGTTGTGCGAATACGAGTAGAGAGAGATAGAGAGAGAGAGAGAGAGAGAGAGATAGAGAGAGAGAGAGAGAGAGAGAGAGAGAGAGAATATACGTATGCGCGCATACACACGCGCAGCTGCAGTTTGAGATGCGCGAGTGCACATTAGATCGCGGCGGTCTATAAAGAGCGATGACGAGCGCGCGGTACACACGCGGAATGTATTAGAGACGGCCGTGCGGCCTGTCCGTAACGCGTCGAACGATAAGAAAGAAAACAAAAAAAGATAAAAAAAAAGAAAAAAAGCCCTCGTCGTCGAGCCATCCGACAAGGAAGAAAGAGAAAAAAGGACGCGAATGGATCTTTGTACTGTTACGACGCGTGGGGTCGTTGCAAGAATTTCATTGATAAACGGATCGAAAATAAATTCTTATGGAAATATTATCATTCATGAAAGTATAATCGTATTATTATTATTATTATTATTATTATTATTATTATTATTATTTATTATTATTATTATCGCTTAAGGAATTTGCAGAATTTTACCTGCCGCTCTGGATAAAACGAGTGAATACAATTCTGCAATTGGGTGCAACAACTTGTGTAAAAATTGTTCGTGCGAGGAATTCGCACATTAGTAAAAATGTTATTCTTGTGGGTGATCTGAGAGTGTGTGAGAGAGAGAGAGAGAGAGTTAGGTGGGGAAGAAAGAGAAAATTTACCGTTAGGCAGTCGTAACTGCACTGGGAGCCTCGCGGCACCCCGTCTCACCGTGGCACTTCTCTTGATGCCGGAGGTCGTAATGGCCGTAGGTCCAGGCCCGTGAGGCCGCACGGAAATATTATAGTCGTGGCGAGATGCTCAACGTTTGCGGCAAGATATATATACTCGGCTATATATCTTCGCCACCTTTTACGATATTACTATATGGACCGTGGATCATATACGTATACATACATATATATATATATATATATGTGTTGCAAGTACCACGAGGAACTCGTGAAGATTTTGCTGGACGATATTTCTCCGAGAAGGCAACAAGAATATCACCATTATAATTTCGATATTTCGCAATTTACAGAAATATTTAGTTTTTTGATCGATTCGTCTACCAATTCGAGTTCCAGCAAAAAGCGACAAATTCATTCGTCACGAGTGACAATTTTCCGATGGATTTAAGTTCTTATAGTTTTTGAAACGATCAAAATTTACCGGAATGCCATATATCGTCAATTTTGTAGATAATCGAGAAATCTCGAAAGATGAAGTTTTTGCGATACTGTATTTCCGTTCTCGTCGGACCGACGGAAAATTGTACGAGTAACTTTTTAAAGAGATCGGCGAGACGCGAAAAATGAGGCAAGGAACGTCTCTGTAGCGCAACTGGGTCGTCTGGACCATTGGGTGTCAGGTTTTTCCGTGGATGCGAAGTCGGAGGGTCGACCTTATCAAACCTATTTAGATCGTATCGACCAGATAGTCAATTTACAAAAAAAATGCAAAATTTTGATTTTAGAGCCAAAAAAAGATTGTCTCTTCGGGAACGATTTTTATCAAACTATTTTCCATCGAGCTGGATATAATAAATAAATAATACAATTATTGTTATATCCTACATAACAATTAATGATAATAATATTATTTATTCGTCCACTTTTTCCTATACGACGTAAACAATGCCAGAAATATTTATCAAACAAATATTTCTTTGAAGAATTTTTCTTAATCCGTGGTGTTCCTTCGCGTTACTTCCTTTCCCGTGGTAAATAAAATATTTTTCAAAGAAAGTCGAAACGCACCAGATCCTTTTATTATATGTGGAAGTCCAAAAGTTGCGTCGTACCTGGTGGAACGGACTTGGTGAAATGAAGTTTGCTCGCGAAGTTTAGCGAGTCTCGGCTCGTTCTTACATTGCCGATATAAAAGGCTATTCGAGCGATTGCATCGTAGTGAGTCGCGACGCGGAGAGGCAAGAGGGAGAAGGCGGAGGAGAGCAACGAGCCCAGCATCGTGAAAGTCCCGGCAACTTTCTCCGGCGAACGATCGCGAGTTCTCGGGTTCTCCGTTGGATTTTAGCTTGCACCACGGGTCACCAGCCACGGACATTAAGAGCGAACGTTCGAGCACACGACGGGGAACGACCGCGGAACAGAGGGGCAAAGAGGGGCACTTGGCGTTTGTCTCGTAAAGCGAGACGAAAAATCGTCTTTCACGACGACTTTAACACACTTAGCGTAATGTTTAAACCTAAATTTACTTAATAAATCGTACGTTTATCGCGTAATTGATACGAGCTGTACGAAAACGCGCGTGGACGGACTGACGGACGGCGAATTTTGGTCGTGGGCGACTTTTTTAAGAAAGGGCTGTTGAAAATATCGAAGAAACTCGAGACGAAATTAATCACAGTTCTAAAAATACTGACAAGAATGATTTAATAATTGATCGATGAGTTTTTACTGATTAATATTTAATGGAGAAATTAATTTATTTGCAATAATGATGATTATGTATATTCGTTCGATTATTATCATTATCAGATTTTGCATTTTTGATTAAAAGAAAAAGTCAATTTAATTTATAAGAGTTTGATTCGTTATTAAAATTTATGCGTTAGAAATTTTTGTCACGGGGGATGAAAGTGCAAAATTTCTGTTTTTCTCGCGTCTTTTTCTTTTTCTAGAAATTGAAAGTGCATTTTGCCAAGAGTTAGCCTCGTAAATCATTATTTTAATGTACTCGGTCAGTCCAACCTCGCGATACACGACTCCCCTTGTCGCATGTGTGCCGCGTGTGTCGTGGCTAGTCCCGCAAATTGCCCACGTACGATTAGAGAAGCGAGAAACGTGAAATAGAAAGCCGTGAACGAGTAACAGGTAGGCAGCTGCGGGTGCCCCATTGCAATGACGAACGCGCGTGGCGTGAATTGGCAGCTGGCGCGGCTATGAGATCGAGCGAACGATCATGAAACTAATTTGCGATCGAATTAGTCGAAACAAAAAAAATCAACGCCCTTAACATTTCTCCCCCGTTTGTCGCCCTCGTCCTAAATTATTTTTCAAACTACCAAAAAAAAACAAAAATAAACCAAAAATCAACGAACGAAAAATTATAATTACACCCCCCAAAAAAAAATTCAAATTTCAAGAATTCTACCATTTCGTAGTTTTCTCGAATATCGCCTCTTTTCTACAACTCGACAAAAATCCTCGAACCGATAAATTATTCATCGCGATGTCGTCCGAGCAAAAAAAAAATATTTTGAAAAAAAACTCTCAAAAAAAAACGACAAACAAGAACAAGAAGAAGAAAAAGAAGAAGAAGAAATTATTTTAATAAGTACGAAACGTTGGTACGTGACAAAAATTCAGTGACATCCTCGCGCCATATGTTATATCCGTGTGTATACGTAGCAAAATGGAACACGTAATTGTCGTTGCGTAATTTCACGGTCCAAAATTCGTATGCCCTTCCACGAGTGCAAAAATTCGCGAGCTGTGCCCGATGGAGTTGACATTAGGCAATACCCCGAGGGGCTCTTTCGTGACGAGTACCTCTCCATTCCGTCCCCTCCCCTCCCCACCCCTCCTACCTTCCTCTCTGACTCTCTCGTCGTCGTCGTCGTCGTCGTCGTACAGCATCGTGTAACATTGGCCCAAATATTGGCCAGTGGCCCCGTCTTTGCGAAGTGGGAGGACGCGACTTTTCTGACGCACGAAATATTCATTCTTGAAGAGTTTTATATATATATATATATATATGTATGTACGTGTATATAGACATATACATAAGTACAATACTATATTATAAAGCAGAAGCGGGTATATAAAAGCAACGACATCGTAGCGTCGTATCGAATGTTAGCGGTAGCAGTGTCGTTGACTGACACTGGCCCACTATCCGTGCGTTAACACCTGCTCTCTGTAGGTCAGCAGCCATTCGAGAGCGGGAACCAGAAACGAGCGTTAAATATATGCGAGCGCGTACCTATACTCTCTCTTTCTCTCTCTCCCTCTCTCGCTTTTTCTCTCTCGTGTCTCTTTTGCGTGGATTCGATAGAAAGGAAGAGAAGAAAAAAATGGAGAGGGAAGATTGGAAGGTGAAAAGTGAGAGTGCCGAGATCTCCGCCACGAGAGGGAGAGAGAGAGGAACGACGTTCTTGGGGAGTTTAAAAAATAAATCACGATCGCTTAATAATAATTCATGATTTGACAGATTTTTTGTTTCTTCTTTTGTTGATTTTATAGTTTATTCTAGAGTAGTTTGTCGCAATCGGACGAGAAATTATTTTGTGAGTGGAAATTGTGTTTTAGGGTTTAATGATTTTCGATCGTGATAATCGTTCGTTCTTTTTTTTATATGATTTTTCAATTATTCGATAAATTTCTGCAAATGTTTGCGAGCCGATTAACGAAAACTGAGAAATTTTATGCCCGGAGAGAAGAATAATATTTTATTGTGTTTGTAAACTTTCATCCCGATAATTAGTACTAATTAAAATATCGATTAATCAAAATTAACGAAAAAAAATTTTGGTAATTGTTTTTTTTAATTCTATCGATATTTTTTCGAGTTCTCGTATCGACGAGAGTCGAACAAACATTCTCCTGGAATCGAGCAAAAAAAATACCGATCACGAGCGATAATCGTGCGATCGATTAATCGATATTTACATTAGTCGTTATAATTTCATCGATCGATTCGCGAGGTTCGCGATATTTGAATAGATAAAAAAAAGAAGAGCGAAAGATCGCGATCTCCTTATGGGAAAACAGTCCTCGGCTTCGATACGTAATTACGGTGAGAGACACGAGACAAGGATATTGAAAAACGAGAGTGAAAAAAAAGAAGCTCGAGACAAGATGATGTATCGCCGAGATATGAATGAAACTCTCTCGCGTCAGTCACGGAGGAAATAGATGAAAAGCGAGAGTAGACACAGGTGCACAGCATTAGCAAAGCCGACAGACAAGCGGTCCCTCGCTCTCTCGCTCTCTCTCTCTCTCTCTTTCTCTCTCTCTCTCTCTCTCTCTCTCTCTCTCGTTCTATCTCCCTCGTCTCTCTGTGCGTACGTGAGAACCGGGGGGCAAAACCTGTGCCAGGAAGCGAGTTAGCTCGCTCGCGATACGACAAGTCCGTGCCTCGAGCTTCAAACACATTAATGGAAATAAATGAAATAAAAGATAGTGGAAATGCCGAAAAGAAAGAGAGTGAGAGGAGTGGGAAAAAAGAGAACGAGGAAGAAAGATAATAATTATCCGAGAAATATTCGCGAGTTAATTTATTCAGGAACTCGTCTATACACGTACTGTTGGAACGGAAATCGTTCTTACGTCCTGAAATTTATTGAAACTATCAATATTTTGATACCGCGGGTGTTTTTGAATTCGGCGCCTCGGCTAAAATTAGCAGTGACATTTATGGAAAAATATTCGTTCGAGCTCGAGAAATGCCGTGAGGTAAAGAAAATTTTTAATTATTCATTAACACATGTTCATTAATTAACTTTTTTTTATTTGGCAAGACAATTTTTCCGTCGCGATAAATAAATTATTTAATAGAGAATTATTATTGATAATAAATTAGTTAACAAACATTGATTATCGCGAAATGAAATTGTTAATAATTGATAAATTATTATTTAATATAAATTATATATAAGTTATTAATATAGACGAGGGAACCCGCGAAACAAATTATTTTTCTATTCTCCAATAATTCTAATTTATTTCTAAGCAAACGGAATCAAATATTTTTAATTTTCAAAAAACGTCGAAAATTATATAACGCGTATTATAATTTATTCGTCGTCGTTAAAAAAATGTTTTTTTTTTGTTTTCGGCCCGATCTTTCTACCGGTCGAGGATTTTTTGAGCAACGCAATATTTGTTTTGGAAGATCGAAAGCGGATCTCGGTATTGAAAAACGGATTCGCATCGGTATTTAAAATTCGTTTGCGTTTGCTCTATTGAAATAGTTGGGTATCGTCGAATGGAGCGGAACGAGCCGTTTCCTCTCGAAAATTGCACGTTCGAAAAAAAAGAAGAAGAACAAAAATTAAAAAAGAAAAGAAAAAAGCCACAAAAAACGAAAAAAAAAACGAAAAAAGTGTGTCACGGTGAGTCGTTGGCCAGGGCCTTGACTGTGCGCCCGGGGGGACCGACGAGTAGAGCGGGCCCCACTCCTCGCACGCGCGCGCGGCCGTCAAAGATCGAATATTAGGAATTTTCTCTCGCTCGCAACAAAAAAAAGCGTTGAATTCTGCTCTCTCTCTCTCTCTCTCTCTCTCGGGAGAATCTCCCAGAGATCTGGAGCGAAGGTCAAGCTCCTTCCATGGCTCGCTCGAGAGACTTTCGATTCTCTCTCTCTCTCTCTTCCTCTTCTTCTTCATCTTCATCTTCATCTTCTTCTTCTCCTTTGGTCCGCTCGACGTTCCGTCTTCGTCGCCCTCGCTGCCACGCAGACGAGAAACTGTATAATCGATGACGGTAAAAAAAAAATGTGAAAAAATTATACGCACTACTGCGTCGTCTGTACAATCGTATAAAATTCTCAATAAATGAATTACGCAGTTTTCGATCTATGAAACTGTATTTATACCATGTATATATATACAGAGAGAGAGAGGGAGAGAGAGAGAGAAACGTACTCGCAATTGGCAGCAGAGGGGCTACGCACGGTTCTCTCGATCATCTATATATATATTCGTATCTTTTCCAGCCAACGGGGTCTGGGCTGCAAATGTGTGTACCTATACGTACTATGATCTCTGTCTCTCTCTGTCTCTGTCTCTGTCTCTCTCTCGATCTGACTCTATTCGACTGCGAGCGAGTCGAGACTCTTCGAAGGACGCTCGCCCGCGTTATTCTTACGTAATATCGAGTATGGTATAGTCGCGGATGCATAGTCGAGAAATACATCGTGAAATTTTCAAACTATATACGAAGACTTTTTTTTTTTTTTTTTTTTTTTCGTCACCGAATTTACAATCATTACCGATGCAACTACTTTATTTTCGTAAGGTTTTCGTTTCGAAATCAAAATTAATCTAGGAACGAATCTTGCCGACGTCTCGTCCGAGGTTGTGAAGAAAAATCGTCGAATCTTTTACTTTTTTTTATATCTTTAGTAAAAGGGACAACGAGTGTCACTGACTGAGAAATCTCGTGAATTCGAGTTAGCTCCGATGATTTTCCAAGAACGAGGAAGGCTGACTTACTCGTTTCTATAAAATAAACTTTATTCGATCAAATGTCGATTAGATTAATGTATGAATATCGTAACGCGATTGCAGCATTTATTAGTTTGTATAAATGTTTTCATTAATCTTATCAGCGAGGTGTCGTTATGTTTCGTTGACTTATTTCCTTACCTAACGAATTATCGTTGATTATTTATTCGGTGTATCAAACTTTCACTCGTAATACGTTTAATCGATCGATCAAACGCGATAATACGATCCCGGAATAAGTCTCTTCTATCGAAAATTCGAATTCCTAAGGCGATCGAAGTAATTCCCAAAATTGCGTTAATTTTAGCGACCGTTACGTTCGCTCTCTTTCTTTCTCTCTCTTAACGAAGACCCGAAATCGATAACTATGCGAATGAAATAGAGAATAATTGTACTCTCGCTTTTAAAAAAGTGATCGATTTATATTAAAGATGTGATTTTGGTAAATCAAAAAAAAAAATTGTTACGACCAACTTATTATTTTTTTTGTTTAAGTTTGCAGGTCCTTTTTTCGATAGTTGTAAAAATTGAATATTATTACCCGTCACCGAGTGTCATAGATACAGGTAGTCCTGTTATCGCACTTGGTTCTCTCAACTTGAAACTTTGATTACCTTCCCCGCTGCGAAGTCTCTCGTGTTCCTATGCGTGTACGAAGGCACGTGCCCCATAAACCGTATATACATATATGTATATACGATTCGTATCGAGAGAGAGAGAGAGAGAGAGCGAGTGAAATGAGAGACATAGAGATATTCATACAGTCGAACTTGGATAACTCGAACCTCAAGGGACCGAGGAAAAACTTCGAGTTATCCACGAATTCGAGTTATCCAAGTTCGACTGTAGTTCCCTCGGAGTGTGAGAGGTCAGATTGACCCAAATATAAGTGATTTCACATTTTTAAGCGACTACTCTTATTTTACTACACTCTCGTCTTACGAGAACACGAAATACAAAATTATGGGGGAAAAAAATAGAATTCTCACGGTACTGGAATTTCGTAGCACGTGATGGTAATATAAATTTATTTTTAACTAATAATGATTATTATTATCATTGAAAATTTTTTAATTCGTTATTATTATTATTATTATTATTATAAATGGTAAATAACGACTCGAAATCAATGACGATAATAACAACAATAATAAGAATTTTTTAAAAAAAGGAAGTAAAACCGGAAGGTGCGTCGAAGGAAAAAAATACAAGGGATAGAGCGTTATTTAGGAGAACGACGACCCCGAGGAGCGTCGATGCATAGCCATATCGGTCCGTCACGGAAAATCCGCGCGGGAAAGTTTCGCGACGATTCATCGAGTCTCGTCGCGTATCGTTGATGTTTAGAGGGAGAGCGAGAGAGAAAAAAAGGGGGGGGGGGTAAGAGAGAGGAAGAGGAGGACATCAACAGTATATGTACATATTAGCAAGTATAGGGTAGAAGTGCGCGCGCACACGCCGCGGTTACGCGAAGAGCTGGTTTGAAAAAAAGCACTTGCACTTTCGTTAGAAAGTGGAGAATCGGCAGTGCGTCGGGGTCCGCGATCCGTGGCGCAGACTCGGTTTACCGGACTGACTCTGACTGACGAGAACGCGGGAATGCCCTCTCACTCTCCTCCTCCTCCTTCTTCTTCTTCTTCGTCGTCGTCTTTTCCTCCTCCTTCTTCTTGGAGCACGACGACGAAGACGACGACCGCGACGAGCAGGTCCCTCTCTCATTTCTTTCATTACAACCCTCCCCCCCCTTGATCTTTGCGTCTCTCTCACTCACTCTCTATTTTTCTTTCTTACACGGCGGAGCTCGCAGAGTTCTCCGGTCTAACCATACGCGGACTCTTACTACTTGCTGAGAAGCGATTCACGATAATGGCGAAAAAAAACATTGTTTTATCGTTTGATTTTTATTGTATCTTTTTTTTTTAGATATTGTTATTAATTATAAACGTTGGAACGAAAATTATTACGAATGTTATTATTAATTTGAAAATTATTTATATTTCGTTTGAATTATTTCGTTTTTCTTTTTTTTTGTCTCTACGATCGTGACTTCGAAGCGCGAATAATAAACGTAACTCTCGAGGTTATCGCGGACGAGACGAGAACGCTCGTTATTATTTTTTTTTTTTTGGTTCGCCCGATATATCGATGTATAAAAATTTAAGCATTTTTGTCAAGTGTCCGAGAACACGTAAAATATCGCGATTACCAATGGAAATTGCGTCGGTCGAGAATATTTATCGAAAAATAATGAAAAAATAAATAAATAAAATAAACGTTACGAACGTACGAAAAAAAATAAAAATGTAAAATAAAAAGATACGTTAAGTCGCTTCGTTCGCTAAAAGTATGGAAGGTAAATTCGTCGATAGGACGATAACGCGAATAGTTCGCCGTAGACGATGCTCGGTGTGACGAAGAAATCGAGGAATGATTTTTTTAGCGACGTGTTTCTTTTTTTTTCTTTCTTTTTCTCGGTTACGTGATTCAACGTTTACATTTCGAAGAGCTCTTTGTCGCGTCCGTCGGCGGATCGACGAATCTATGTATTCGCGGTATTATCTATCGTATTAATTATCGCAACGTTAATTCTCGCTCTTGCATCATTGTCGTTCCTCGGTCGTTCTGTAATCGAATTTTCTCTCATTTATTCCCCCCCCCCCCCCCCGCCCTTCTCTCATTCTCTCTCTATCTCACTATTTCATGATACATTTATCTTTTTTGTCTTCTCTCTCTCTCTCGCTTTGTCGCTATTTCCATAATTCCCGTTAGATTCCAAAGTCGTATATATAGATACATGCGTCGCATTGGCGCTCTATCTTGTCCACGTATCGTGAAACGGCAAACGAGAGAGAGAAAGATAGAGAGAGAGAGCGCGAGAGGGAGAGAGAGAGAATATGTGCATTAGCTTACAGTGCATCGTGTGTGCATGTTTCTTTGCGTCGGTATACGAGAGGCAGAGAGAGAGAGAGAGAGAAATATAAAGAGAGAAAGAGATAGAGATAGAGATAGAGACGCACGCGTGCATCGCGCCAGCCACGACCTTCGATAATGCGTCCATAAAATTCTGTTGTATGCAGAACGCGCGCGAGTACGATCGCTGCGACTCGTGGCTGCATTGCTACGCATCGCTTCTTCTTCTTCTTCTTCTTCTTCTTCTTCTTCTTCTTCTTCTTCTTCTTCTTCTTCTTCTTCTTCGTCTTCCTCCTCCTCCTCCTCCTTTTATTCGAGCCTCGGTATTTGTTTATGATGAGGAAAAAAAAACGTCAAATAAAACAAAAATAAATGAAAATGAAATTTGTTTAAATGGAGATAAAATAAAAAATGGAGTAGAAGGTGAGTAAGCGCTGTTAACGCAGCCTGCCAAATACGCAGTGTGCGATGTGCAACGAGAGATGCACTCGGGCATTCGGAGAGACAGGGATAACCTCCCTCTCTCTCTTTCTCTATCTATCTATCTATTTTTCTCGTTCTCTCTCTCTCACTCTCTCCGAGTACGTATTGTGTGTGTATTTACGCCCGTGACGCCGTCGCGTCGCTCGCTTCCTCGCAATTTTCACGAAATAAATGAAAATAGTGCAACGATGCAACTTCGCGATGCGTTCGGATAATTTCCGTCTTTTTTTCTTCATTGTCACGCGAGTGCCAACGATTTTCGTATCGAATGGTTATCGATTTAAAGAAAATCAAACTTTCGTCAAGTTTACCTCGACAATATTCACCCTTAGCGCGAAACATTTTTTAATTAAAATCTCATTAATTCGTCCGCATATTAAAAAAAAAATTGCATTTTTTCAAAATTCAAGGAAAAAAAGAATGTAAAAATGCGATTCAACTTATGAATTTTGTATAAGCGACAGTCTCGATTATCAATCGATTATAAATCTTATCGATCTATCGATCAATTTTCGTATTTTACGTCCAATAGAAAAAAAAAAGAAAAATAAGAAAAACGTGATAAATTACTATCAAACGTTACAAAATCTCGGACCAAGTTCATACCGTTCGCTATATATCTATACGATTAACGCCAGCACTAGAAAACTCGAGAAGATACACGTATAATAAAAAAAAATGCACGTAGGACGTTGGTATACGCTTATCGTGTGGGTGTGAGCGCGGCTAGAGTCTACTATGTACATATATACATATATACATATACATATATATATATATATATACATGTGTATAAGAAAGCCTCGCGACTCGGTGGCCGTGGCTATGGCCTTACGGAATCCCCACCCCGTGGCCTTACCGAATCCACGCGGCATGTGTACTGCCGCGTATCGCGCTCGCGACGTTCCCCGCCGAGAGCGAGCGAGAGAGTGGGAGCCTGCGCTCGGGCGACCGAGCGAGCTAACGCGCGAGCCAGTGAGAGAGAGCGCGAGATCGCTGCGGCGCCCGCGATGAATGCGAGCGTGTGTGCGACAGAGAGAGAGAGAGAGAGAGAGAGAGTGAGCGCGAGAGAGAGAGGGAGTGAGACGAGAAGATACGAAGAGTGTTTCTAACCTAGGTTATATAGCATGTTGGTGTTTAGCGCGCGCGGGGCTCGCTCGCGCGCCCGCGAGAGAACTAGCCTAGGCAAACCGAGAGTCCCGCGACGAGAGCACGCTCAGTGCTAGTTCGCGCGGGGGACACGAGACACCGTAAAACGCAACCGATCGCTTTTTCGCTCGGCTCCAACCCCCGTTTGCCCGTGATCGTCCCCAAAAATTTATAATTGTTTTTTTCCCTTCGTTTTCTACCACTTTTACAAATAAAAAAATAAAAAAGAGAATAATAATAATTTTGAAAAATTCAATTTTTATACAAATTTCTATTCTTTTTTTTTATAAACTCTCGTTGCAACGATTAATCGTCGTGATAGAAACAAAAAATAAATAAAAATTTTTAAAAGTGCCAAAACCGGCGTATTCTTCGAGACGCGTCGGAGTTTTGAAATTTAAAAGAAAAAACACACACGCACCTCTCGCGTCGTTCGTACCGCGAAGTTGCGAGCTCGAGTTTAGAGATTAGCACAGGAGGTGGATTTACGTTTGAAAATAATAATAAAAAGTAACAAAATATAAAGTAAGGAAGGAGATAATAATAATTGCTAAAAAAAAAAAGAAGAAAAAAAAAGAAGGAAGAAACAAAAAAAAAACACAACATTAAAACACACGATATAGTGCACGTCGGAGGAATTTTCGAGTCGCTAAGGTGTCGCGAAAGGAGACACGAACTGGACGATGATAATACAGTTGTTAACACTGCCAATACGGAGATGTTTATACGTAAACGACGAACGACGAGTGAACCACGAAAATTGACGAGTCGACGATAAAGTGCCAGCTCCGTGAGGGCTGCATTATATACACACACACACACACACACACACACACACGCACACATATATATATCGATATATATCGAAGCAAAAAAGGAGTTTGGTGCATCGTCGTCGTGTTGGAGGTTTTCGCTCACGTGTGACGTAAGCGCATAATCCCAACGCGGCCGAGGGGGCTGTCGCAACGTTACGGAGCAACAGCAGCAGCAGCACCAGCACCAGCAGCAGCAACCAGCAGCAGCAGCAGCACGCCCGCCACGAAACGTTTCTCGAAACAAAAAACATTTTTCGAACGCTCCTTTTTGTTTTTCATTTCGCTCTCGGACTCGATTTTTTGCTTTTTCTTTCTTTCTTTTCGTTTTTCTTTTATTTTATTTTTTTTTTATTCGTTCATTTTGTCTCTCGGTCTTGATTCGTTCTCTCTCACTCGACGAATCAAAACGTCGAGGAGTGTTGCGAGAAAGCGTAATCGCGCGAACGCGTCCGTGACACGAAGATTTCGACAATTGTGTTTTGTTAAAGAGGAGTCTCTTCTCTCCTCCTTCAGCCCATCCCCCCCCAACCCCTCCTCTACCCCCGCATGCCCCTCTGTCTTTCGTCGACGTTTGTTGTTACAAATATAACGAAGCGAATAAGGTGGAACGTGTAACGAACTTCCACGATATCGAAACGGTTTTCTTCGGTGTGTAGGAGAACACGGGGTGAGAGAAAATTGTTGTGTCGAGAAACTCGAAGAGAGTGAGTGTGTAAGAGAGAAAGAGAGAGAGAGAGAGAGAGAAGGAGAAACGAAATTACGAAGAAGAAGACAAGTGCTAGTACTGTGCCGAGTGCGAACGTGGACAGGTGTGCATCATTGCTCAGCGACCAAACGCTCGAGACAGGAAGAATTATAAAAGTGACATATATATAACATATATATATGTATATATATATGGTCTATGTATACATATATTTATTTATGTGTATATACATATAAATATACGTAGCAGCTTCGATCGCAGATCGAAGGGTGGAGGATCGAGAGGACGTTACACGTCGGTCCAGCGACAGATTTTCTTTCATCGGTGTAGGTAAGAGGGTTGAAAAATTGTTGTTGTTTTTTTTATGTAGGTTTTTTTAAAAGAGGATTTAAGTAATATCGGTAGGATCGTAGGTTCGTGGGAAAGGAGAGGCGAAAAATCATTTTTTTCGTTTCGTCGACGAATAAAATTCGTTTCTACGTTAAATTTGTTAAATTTGTTTCTACTTTGTGAGACTTTTCATCCGTGAATTGATTAATTGCGAAGCGAACGAACAATGAAACGATCGTTCGTGAAATCGAACGAACACTTCGATAAATTTGAACTAGAAAAATCAATTTTTTCTCTCCGAAACAAAACTGATTTTTTTTTTTTTAAGAAAAACTAAATATCGAATTGTTTTCCCGATTGACGACAATCATTACACGACTCGTCCGGGAGCGACAATTTTTACGAACATTCCCGCTATGAACGAACTTTTTCCTTCTCTCTCTCTCTCTCTCTCTATCCCCATTTTTTTCTTTTTTTTTCTTTAAATCGCAGGATGATGGGAAAAAAAATGATCGGGATGTTAGATATGGATTTATGAATGAAATAATATATAGTATTACTACGCTATATTAGTAACATGAGGGAGAGTTCCGTCGAGAATGCGAGAGCGCGGAAAGGCTTTAGCGCGCGAGCGAGTTAGCCGCTGCAGCGGAGCTCAACGAACAAGCCATTTACAAAGGTCGAGGCAAGGTAAGATAGAACCTGCACACGTTGCAAATCTCTCTCTCTCTCTCTCTCTATACATATATATATATATATATAATATATGTATATATAAGCGCTGGTGCAACATATCCGACACGTTCGCGTCATCGTGGTAAATTCGCACTGTGTGCGAGAGACCAGACGAGAAAACGAGCGAAGCGAGAAGCCTCGTGCACCGCGAGAGCTTAGCAACTAACGAACAACGCATGCGAAAGCACCCGCGAGAGGAGCTTTTATGCCGACGAAGAGAGAGAACGAGAATGCGCGAGAGACGGAGATAAAGTGACTCCCGATCAGTAAGCGCGCGAGATAGAGACAGAGGCAGAGAGAGAGAGAGAGACGAGTCGAATTTCATCGAGCAAAATCATTGTGGGAAAATAAAAAAAATATATAACACTGTCCGGCGTGTTAAAAAGTCAAAGGTTATTTCGCTCCTGCCGTCTTTTCGTGGCGAAGAGCGCGAGCGCGAGCACAGGTACCGGTATCATATAAATTGTCGCGTTCAAGGTTGCTCATCAATCGAGAGACGATGCGCGGTGAATATCATCGGCGGAAGTTCGACACGACGAACAGATTTATCTGCGAATTATTATTATTGTTATTATTATTGTTATTATTCGTTCTTCTTCTTCTTCTTTTTTAATAATATTTTCGCCCTTGTGCGAACGGTTAAAATCTGCAAGGTAGCGGGATGAGAGGGGGGTGGAGGGAGGAAACTCGTTTCGAACGATTTATTCGATCGTTCATCCTCGATATTGAAACGCCTCGTTCGTGACGACGTAACGGAAATTAATGAAGTAACGATTTTTTGTCGCGTGATTTTTTTTGTTTTTGTTTCTTTTCTTTTTTTCTTTTTTTTTGTTGATAAATTTTGCAAAAATCCGACGTTTTTTCGTGACATTTTTCGCGATGAATAAAAATTTATACATTACGAGACATTATTTTTCCTGTTGATGGAAAGAAAGAAGAAAAAAAAGTGTTTTCCATCGCGTAAATATTTTTCTTTTGACTTTTTTCGTTCTCTCCTCCTCAATATTTTCGTCGTTGATGAAAGAAAAAACAAATTTTTTTTCTTTCCGATCTCGTAAATATTTTTTTATTCGTTTTTTTCGAAAGAAAAATATTAATTTGTTAGTTTTTCCAATAGATTTTTGTCGACGCACGTGTCGAAACTCTCGTTCGCGTATGACTACGTCGAGTTCGGTTAAAGAATGTGAAAAAAAAGAAAAAAAAAAAGAAAACGATCGTATACACTTCGGGTTGCTTCGATTTTATGAATGGAAGATCCCTGTTTATATACCTGTGTGCGATATCTCTCCCTCTCGGCTACCGACGAGACACAGAGAGAGAGAGAGAGAGAGAGAGGCAACTCTCTCGTCGCACGGCGGTTTTGCTCCGTAACGGCGAGAAGATCGTGTCTCGATAAGCAGCAAAACCGCGCTTGGCTTGGTTATACGGTCATCTCCGACAAAGTGTGTGTGTGTGTGTGTGTGTGTGTGCACGATACGCTCGATCCCTTCGTCGAGATCGTGATCGATCGATTCGATGGCAATCGAGAGTCGGTTTCGCTTCGTCAAATTCGACTCTTATCTCCAAGTTTCATTCTCCCCACCTCCCCTTTTTCAATGTTTTTTTTTTTAAATCTTTTTCATCTATTTTCTTTCGCGTCGTTGCGTTTCTCCGAATTGCCGCAAAAAACGACAAAAATTGTCATTCGAGAAAAACGCGAATTTCTTCCCGACTGCGAGAAACATTCAATCTTCGAGTAGTTACCTACGTCGTATACGATTACTCAGATGACGAACATTATTCAAACACGCGATTTCATTGTTTCAATAATTTCTCGTAAAAATTGCTGAAAATCGGCTAATTTCTTTATTTTAACGATAATTAATTTTTCATCCAAGTTTTTTCTTTCCATAATTAATTTTGACCGAGCAACGATCGAGAAATTATTGATTAATTGATCGAACGCCGACGATACAAATATACGTATAGTTTTTCTCATAAAAATCACCGGAAAAAAATTTTTTTCTATACTTTCAAAATTCATAAATTCGGACTAACGAATACGACGATTACTGTATCGAGATATTTTCCTATATAAAGATCTACGTGTAGCGAGCAAGGTGCTTTCGTATAGCTCTGTATAAAATTATTTTCAGTCTAGGTCAACCTTCGCTTTTCTCACTCTCTTTCTCCCCCTCCCCTCTTTCTCTCTCTCTCTCACTCTCTCCCTCTCTCTCTCTCTCTCTCTCAATCTCTCTCACCGATATCTGCGTACTATTAGTATTACATGTAATGCGTATGTCCGTCTCGTTCTAACGTCGGGCCGAGATTCACCACCGAGCTCTTGGCTGTCTTCGTACTAATATAGTTAAAACAGTCATGAGCCCGCTCGCGCCTTCAATTGCACGTAGTATTGCCGCGAAGGAGGAAGTAAGAGAGGAAAGGTATGCGCGCAATACGATTTTGTCTTCGTCATCTCGTCCGCGAAGTCCTCTCCCCTTCCCACTTCCTCTCTCTCTAATTTACACTTAGCGAAGTCCCCGCTCCTCCCTCTCCACGGACCTCGCGCGCACCCAGCGCCCTCCCCCCCCCCCCCCTCCTCTCTCCATTACTCTCGCCACTGCACCCCCCTCCTCTCCTCCTACTCCACCGCTCGCCGTCGCCGCGGCGGCTCGTTATTCTCTCGCTCGGTTACGCGATGGCCTTCGTCATCGCGGCCCAGGGCCGAGGGCCAAAACTGTCTGGTGTGTGTGTGTGTGTGTGTGTGTGTGTTTAGTATTGCGCCGGGGTTACGTTCGATAAATATCAGAGTAGCCTAGTGCGATGCGATAGCGCCAACGGCATAAAGACGAGAGCAAAACCCCGAAGGTGTGTGTGTATACGTAGATAAAAAAATAAATAAATAAATAAATAATAAAAAAAAAATAAATAAAGAACGATGAAAAACGAAACGATACGCGTATGCTTTGGGTATAAGGGCGACGCGCAGCCTTCGTACGTTGAGAAATCCTCCAACCCCCCCCCCCCCCCCCCCCCCTCCTTCCGTACTTTACTCTTCGTCGCGCCACCGCCACTCCACACTATTCGCTATCATCGTCATCATTGAGCGCGCGATATCTGTTCGACGAGACGCGCTCGATTACGATAATCAATAGAATTTAAACGTGTCGTGACGCTATTATATATCGTTGCATTTGAATTTATTGCCGCGAGATCGATGGCGTGGAAAATTGAAAAAAAAAAATAAAGAAAAAATAGAGCGTCGCGCAAGTTAGCGCCGTTTAATCCAAACGATCGAATTAAATCGATCGCGTTTATTCCCCAGTCACCGACGAAATACATAATTTTTTTTTTTTTTTTTCGTTACGGGGATAAATTTGATTTATCGACGTTCGTACACGAAACGCGTTGCTCGAATCTAGGACGCTATTTATCAAAATTGCGAATAAGTTTTCCGTGCTTTTTTTTTCTTTTTTTGGACGGACAGAAATAAAATCATTTGTCAAAAAGGACAGAGAGAGAGAGAGAGAGAGAGAGAGAGAAAGATAAATAACGTACGGCATAATTTTCATTCCCGACGAATATAATCGGGAGTTCGTACGATTCGAGGATCGAAGAGGAAAAAAGATCGAAAAAAGAAAAATAAATAAAGAAAGAAAGAAAAAAGAAATTTTCTGCAATCTTGAAAATTATCAGTTGCACACACACACACACACACACACACACACACACACACACACACACACACACACACACACAGAGAAACGTAGGTGACACACGTGTAGAAAAGAGACGCGTTATATTAGAAACTGTTCCTCGCGCGAATCCCATTAAGACCGATTCAACGCGTCCTTCCACGTCATAGTCGCGCGACGGCTCGCCTTGTAATACTCCGATCTCGGATATCTCGCCGTGGTGCGTCCCTGTCTTTTTCTAACGGAAACGTACGCGCCATGATTCTCGCTCTCTCTCGTTGTTTTCTGTTTTTTTTTTTTCCCTCACTACCACCATATCTCTACCCCCGACGTATGGAAGGATCATAGAGAGAATGAGAGAAAGAAAGAAAGAAGGAGAGAGAGAGAGAGGGAAAATCACGACGAGTCTACTCGTGGCACGTGGTATCGGAGTCGTGCGTGACTCCACGCGGTGCGAACGTATACGTTATATATATATATATATAATTATATATATATATATATAGATCTGTCTATCTATACGAATTTACTTATAACCGCGCCTCCCTCGCTCGTTTCCGATCCTCGTTGTACGAGCATATGGCTCGCTCTCGCGAAGACGAGTACGAGGAGTGGGGAGTAGAATACGGCGTGTGGAGAGGAGTGGGGGTAACGGTGGACGGGCGAGGTGTAGGAAGAGCTGGGAGGGGGCGGGGAAGGGGAAGGGGCAGGGGGGCAGGCTAGAGCAACATACACATTTGCAATCGCCCCTGGTCTATCTTCGTTCTCACCCGACTACGGACATTTATACGAATTAAAGAAGGTTTCACACTATTTTCATTCCACGCTGCGATTCGATCGAGAAATGTGTGGAACGAAAGGTTAGCCGCGAAATTCCACGAGAGATGAAAAAAAATGGGAGAAAATAATTTTTTAAAATTTTCGGATTTATAATCAATTTTGAGAAAGGTTTTTGTTTAAATTTGTGGAGCGAATTTTCGTAGGTGTCGTGGGATAGGGAAGTAATTTTTTTTTCTTCGAATTGTACAATTTTGTTTTGTTTTCCTCGTTCGAAGTATTTGAAAAAATATTTTTCTTTTTTTTTTTTTTTTTTTTTTATATGTAACGCGATAAACTTTTGTTATCGGATTTTACGTGGGATTAAAATCGCGTCAAGCAGGACCAACAATGTTTCGGGAGAATGAGCTCGATGACGAAAATATTCGAGCTCTCTCTCTCTCTCTCTCTCTATCTCTATCTCTCTAGCTGAAAAAGCTATCAGGCTTTTGCGAGAATCGAACTATCTCGCCGCTGAAAAGGCACCGAGAGAACCTTGAATTTCTATACATATATATATTTTTTTAAATCCATGTGTGTGTGTGTGTGTGTGTCTACATAAGAGACGGTAAAAGTAAATGACCTTAAGATTCGCCGACGACAACGACGTGCGAAGCAAAAGCGAGCGAGAACTCGAATTTTCGTTTCTCTTTCTCTCTCTCTCTCTCTCTCTCACTCACTCTCTTCTTTTTCTTCTTCTTTTTTCTTTCTTCCTCTCTCACTCATCGACGTAACGCGCAAGATGTGTGTGACCTATCCTCCGATCCAGTGTAGGTCTTCGAACCCAAATTGGGACGGGACCTTGACTCGAGCCCTCTCGTGAGCTCATTTTCGCGAATCGACTTGTGGCGCTCTCTTTGTTCGCGCGCGCTCGAACACATTATTTGTAAATATATTTTTGTTCTTTCTTCTTCTTTTGTTTGTTTTATTTGAACCTCTTGAAATTAAATTACCACGAAATAAACTTTATTCGAACGAATTCAATTCGAGGTGAAATTAAAAGGATTATAAGACGAACAAAAAAAAAGAACGAGTGTTGATTCGAGCGAAATTAAAGCGATTAAAAAAATAACGGTTTTTTAATTGAATCAAGATCGAAATAATTAACGACGAAGGAGTTTATTAAGATCCAAATAAATTCAATTCGGTCTTTGGCTGTGTGTTATTAACGTCGAACGTGTTCTAGAAACGAAGAAAAGGAAAATAAAACTGATCGATCGATAAAAAAATGATTAATCGATCGTTCCAATTTTCATGAAAATCTTAGCACCTCGATTAAAATCAAGATTTCGTAAAGTTTCAATATTTGATCGTTTACTCGTTTAGTTTCGAGCTGGCAAAGTCTCGGAGTTTGTTCAATGGTAAACAAACAAAAAAAACGATAACAACGACATTGAGAATAATTTATTTTTTTTCCCCCAATTCATTCATCTCCTTGATTTAAACGATCCGCCATTAAAAAATTTCTCGTTCAAAGATCGATTCTCAGCCGACGCCCTCGACATTAAAAACAAACCAAAACAAAAAAAAACACGAATTCGTGAAGCAACAATAAAAAGAAATTTCGTTAAATATCGGAATCGATTGATTTCGTAATCGATCGATTATAATTCACGGATCGGATTTGAACACCGAGCGCGGGCGTCGAATAAAGATCTCCCAATATTTCTATCAGGCCTTGTAATCGATCGAACGTTTTGCCTGCAGGCCCTCCAACTGTGTATATACAAACACGAGACGATAAAAAAAATGAGCCCGTGAGATATAGAAAAGTGTGTAACAGAAAACGAAGGGCGCCCATTACCTCGCGCTCGCGCGAGAGATAGAACCAACGCGACAGCGCGAGAGAGAGAGAGAGAGAGAGAGAGAGATAGAGAGAGGGAGAGAAACCATGAGCTCCGCTTCGTTCGTTCGCGCTCGTCGAACCTTGAAAAAGCGTCAACAGAAAATTCGGTCACGGCTCGCTCGTAAATCAGGGTCCGCAGTCAGGATTATAGTACACCGGCGCGCTCTAACCGCAACATAAAAAGGGCCGTGTCTCACTCGAAGCCTATACGCGCATGCGCAGACGCATACATGCGCGAGTGATATATATCTCATGAATTTTTGTTTCTTCTCTCTCTCGCGCCTCTCTCTCTCTCTCTCTCTCTATCTTTGACCGAGACCTCTGAGCCGCGTGTTCGCGTAACCGGACGAGATACGACGCGACGCGGAGCTCTATGGTTTGTGTCACGCGGGAGAAGGAACGATGGCGATGCGCGCTACTCCCGGCACGAGACACGCGCGCACGCGTGCGCGCGCAGCTTGGACGCTTTATATTGCCGAGAGCGAGCTACGTTTTACCATACGTGCGCATAGGCTTGTATCTCACATTTTTTATATGTGTCTTTGGGTATTTGTGTGTGTGGGTGCGAGTGTGTATGTGTGTGTGTACGGTAAACGGAAAGACGCGCCTTATAGAACATCCATCGTTATTCCCCGGGTGTCTTATCCCGCGGATTAACTTGTAACCTCGTGACTTACGTACGTCGCAAAGTAAAAACAGCGTCACGTTTTTACACAAGGAAATACGTCGCGATTTTTACCCTCTATTGCACTATTTGGTTGTGTATAAAAAATATTTTTTCTTTTTTTTCTTGTTCCATGTTTTTAAACGCGACAAGCTAATTAGAAATAATCGACGAAGGTCTATTTATTTTTATTTCTCGACGTATTCGTCGTATGAAATGGACCGTGAATCGAGAGGCGAAGCTGTATTTTGTATTTCTGAAAAAAAAAATTCACGGTCGAATATTTTGTTTTTTAAGAAATATTTTTTGTTCTTGTTTCAATCGAATTTCGAAATTGTTATTTAGCGGTAGGAGAGATTTTTGTCCGTATCCTTCGTGCTAAATAACTCTGACTGTATTTTAATTCCAACGTTCCAAGGTCGACGCGAGAAATTGTCGTTCGGGAAAGATTTCAGGATAAAATCATTTCTTACGCGAATTTGTTTTCTCTTTTTTTTTTTTTTTGTAATTCAATTTCGATATTACAATTTAGGGGTAAGAATGATTGTATTTCTTTCATTTATTTTTTTTTACATCAAATTTGTATGACGTACACACAGAGAGAAAGAGAGAGAGAGAGAGAGAGAAAGAAAGAGGAAGAAATAGAGAGAAAGAGAAAGAGAGAGAGAGAGAGAAAACCCACAGAAATTTATACGTGTGTTTGTATAAAATACGTGTCGCTGTGTGTTCTCTGGAGAGGAGGAGGAGGAGGAGGAGGAGAGAGAAATTATGGCAGTCAGTCAAGGTGCAACTCGAGCGCTCGAAGGTTGAAGCTCTCTTGGTTCGTACCGTCTCTCTCTCTCTCTCTCTCTCTCTCTCTTGGTTTCTCGCGCGTTGAGGTCGTGATCGTGCGAGCACGAGAGCGAAATGCGAGAGAGGCCGGCAAAACGGCAGTGGCAGTAGTATAGCGCCGGTGGTGTAGAGAAACGAACGCGGACGCGGGACCAACGGATGAATAGCCCGGAGATTGTTGGATCTGTGCGCGCGCACACACACACACACAGACACGACACACAGACGCACGAGTCAAGTACACGTGCTCCGCACCCGACTTTTCTCCCAACTTCTTCCACCAACGTTCGATTATAACTCGAAGTAGATATAAATAAACAAACTTAGATTTTACCTCTTGACCGATTAAACGAGAAACTTTCAATCTTTCGATAATTAAACAAAAAAAAAAGAAGAAATCAAACCACGAAAAAGCAAAAAGAAATCTAATTATTCGTTCGTTAATCGTGAAAGAAATAAAGAATTTATACGAAGCGAAAAAACGTTTTTTTTTCTCAGTTAGATCGGTTTGTTATCGATCGAACGATCTAACGATCGAAATATTAATATTTTTTTGAAAAATAATTTATCCAAAGTTCGTGGATTTTAATTTATTTTCATTTAATTATTTTCCTCCTCGTGATTTATTTCGAAATTATCGGCGTAAATTCGAAAATCTCGCTCAATTATCGTCATCGATCATACGATCGAGGCGAGTCTCGATCTTCTCGTTCAGCGGGTGGGCAGGCGGGCGCCTCGTCTGTGCGCCCACGCAACGTGCTCCACTTCCGGCGAACCCTTCTTATTTTACAAATGTTTGCACGATTTCCCTCTTGTACATAGACTTACCTATATATATATTTATGATTATTATTATTATATAGGCGTGTGCATTGTGCGCATGCGCATGGACGATCCTGGCCGGAGATGTCCGAGAGAGCCTGGAACAGGATGGAAAGTTAAAGTAGGGAGGGGGGGGGGGTGCTAGAGGAAGAACGCGCGGACAAATATATCGATAATATGAATAGAGAGGAGAGACAGTGTGTGTATGTGTGTGTGTGTGTCTGAGGGAGAGAGAGAGAGAGAGAGGGAGAGAGAGAGGAGAAAGATAGGTAGAGAGAGAGAATTTGAAACGAGGAGACGGGAGATCTCTCGCCTTGCCCGGGGCAAGCTTGCCAAGGCCCTTCTTTACTCTCCCGAAGGCCCCCGACTCCCTCTCCTTCTTCTCCTACGTCTCCCCCTCCTTCCGTTCCCATCCTCGGCGAACGCGTGACTCAACTTTATTATTATTGTTAATTTTGTATACACAATACGGTATGCACGATAAAACGTTCGCGTACGAAGAATTTAACGGCAAGTAGCAGTGAGAATAAAAAAAAGAAACCACGATAAAAACAATACAATTACGAAAATGATAAACAAACGTTGGCGCGCGCTCTTCTCGCGTATCGACGAGGCAAAAATTCTCAAATATCGTCGACGTATACCGGAAAATCGATATTGATGCAAAAACACGATTGGCAATATTGTCGAGAAAAACACACACAAAAGTTATTATTGATTATTTCGACGCACAATAATAATAATAATAATAATTATAAATTATAAATTAACGTTATCATTATTATTATTCTCATTATTATTCTTATCGATAATTAATCGTATTTTCATAATACACGAAAGCAAATTGTCGTGATATTTTTTCTTACGAGCGTTAACGTTTCACTCGATCTAAAAATAAACCTCCATTACACGGAACTCCGGCGATTTATTTCTGTTTTTTTTTTTTTTTTCCCCTCTTTGTTTGGATTTGTTCGTACGCGACTGCGTCGCTAAATTGAAAATTTAAATAATCTCGCGACTAGTTCGAGTCCCGAGGTATATCGCACGCTTCTATAAACGTATGCGATAACAACGTGAGAGTTTGAAAGAAAAAAGAAAAAAAGAAAATAAAAGTCACGTGACAATGTGCGTACCCTTATTTACCCAGGTTTACACGAACGTGGCAGCTAGAAAACAATAAAAGAAACTTTTTTGTTTTTTGTTTTTTTTTTCGCGCATTTGTCCCGATGCTCGCGTCAACGGAACTTCGGAGCTCGTATAATCGACGTAGCTATATTACGTTTATATCGCGAGTATGCAAACTTTATCACTATATACCTAGATTCGTTGGTAGAGTGCGTGTGTTTACCGTACTCTCTGCTACTTGACCGTGCGCCTATCCGTGTACGACTAGGAAGTGCAAATCACGGGCCTCAACATACTATTCCCGGCAAACTCAACGTTACCACCTCGTCAGGGACGTTTAAGAGTTTATTTTCAACGTCGTTGCTCCTCCTCCTCTCTCTTCTGTCTCTGTGCGTGTATATATATATATATATATATATATATATATATTGCTGAGACATTTGAATATAAATATATATTTAAATGTCGCAGCAATAAACGCCATACACACAGCCACCCTCTTTGTCTTTGTCTCTCTCTCTCTCTGTCTCTCCCAGTAGGTACTTACCGTTTCCTATTTCTGATGATAGTCCGTCCGTCAAGCGTGTGTAGGAGTGCGGGAGATGATGCGGGAGTCGAGAGGAAGATGACGAGTCGCTGTGATATAGTTACGAAAATTCACACTCGCTCGCTGACTTTTATTAGAGTTGATTTTGGCCCGTTTCTCCGACAGTCTCGGGCGTTTATCGTTCCCGAAGATTATTTTTAATAAAATGCTGATTTAATTTTTTTCACCCACGCATCTTAACGCGTTTCTCACCAAGATAGAGAGAGAGAGAGAGAGAGAGAATCGTTAGACCGGTTATCGAAACCTAAGATATCGTCGAGACTATCGATAGAGACGCGCAATGATTTTTTTATACGTAACTATAGTCGCGGTATGATTTTATATTGCGTATAAAATATTTATATGTAATGAGAAAAGAAAAATGCAGGAGAGTCGTCAGTACGCGTGTGGATTTTAGTTGCGTAATATCCCACGGTTATAACGCATTCGTCGTGTATATTTTATATCTGTGCAACAGTTGAGAGACAGAGTTTTCCCGCGATACATATATACACGTATATTTATATATATAGATATAATATCAGCCGACCAGAAGGCACTCGGACTTTTCCTCTCGATTTCACGGTGCTTATCTACGGTTCACTTTCACCGCGTTGGTACGAGAATCTTTCGATCTTACCATTGACTATCGACGCCAATACGTCGTTGGATCAATTTAATATCGATGTAATACGATAATTAATAATTAATGTTGATTATTTTATTATATTAAAAATAAAGATAAATAATTGAAAAAATAGGCTTCGGGGTGAGAAATAAGTTTTTTGGACAGGGAGAAGTGCGTTAGATTTTTCTACGCTCGTGTATTAGAGTCTACGCGATTCGAAATACGACGAGTTCCCGCCAGTTCTGAAAACGTCAGTGCGCATACGACGCGCGCATCTCGAGATGAAATTTAACGATTCGCTCGATTTCTCGTCGTAAACTGGTCGCGCACGATCTAATCGTCACCCGTCGTTCGTCCTACCGAGCCGAACAACGGAGAAAAATATAGAGATCGAATTTTCGCTAAAATAAAAAATAAAAATCGATAAAATTAATTTTTTATTCTTTATTTCGTATTCTTTTTCCGACGAAAGAACTTGCTCGATCCCGGACAACTTTGTGCGACTCTACGAGTAGAGACAAACCATTTCCTCGAACCGCGAACTTTGCAGCAGCGAAAACTTTTCATAGAAAATTCACAAAAAGAAACGCGACAACGTGAAAACTCGCGGTGGGAAGCGATTGCCCGATTGCATAGGGACAGAAAAAAAAGAAAAACAATATTTTCCTACCCCCGTTTCGAAACTTTCATCAATCTCTCTCTCTCTCTCTTTATTTGCGTCTGGACAATATTCCGGCAGAGTTACGAACTTAAGTTTCGCACGACGAGGGCGTTAAAGGGTGAAAGGGGGGAGGGGGTCGCATCCCGTACACGTGGGGGTAAGTGTACGACGCCACGTACGAGTAAACGAAAAAAGAAGAAAAAAAAAACCCCACGAGAGAGACCGAAGAGAGGAAAGAAAGGGAAAAAAAGTGTCGAAGGTGCATCGACCTAGGTTGCGCGTTACGAGTTGCTCTCTCGTGCGGTGGTCGGGTGCGGGAGAAAAAGAGAGTGAGAGGGAGAAAGGGGCGCAAGCGAGAGAGACAACTAAACGTACTATGCTGGCCTAGGCTATACTAGCTAAGTCAGGAGTTACACCTCGAACCTCTTTCTCTAGATCGAGAGAGAGAGAGAGAGAGAGAGAGAGAGAGGGAGGGAGGGAGACTTGCAAAGCTGGCACGTTTCTCTCTCTCTCTCTCTCTCTCTCTTTCTAGTCAGAGGCTTTAAGAACACCTAAGGTTATGGTTCTAGGAGTGCATTAACCCCCCGCTGCCGTTCTCTCTCTCTCTCTCTCTCGCTCTTCCGTCCCGCTGTGAGTTCTCGAGAGAGTGAGAGAGTGAGTGAGTAAGTGAGTTAGCCCGCGGGGTAAAGAAAAACCGCACTAAGTATAGAGCGACGGGAGAGACGCGACGAATGCTCTACAGCCTTTTCACTTGGCTTCGATGTTTTCGTATTCTACCCTGTTCTTCCCCCGTTCGCCTCTTTCACCGACCGAGCATAATCGCATTTGTTCCCCGTGAGAGCGAGTAGAGGAAAAAAATAAAAGAAAAACAGAAGAAAAAAAAACCGGCGAAAAATAGTGAGCAAGAATACATTTATATACTTACATATATACATAGAAAAGTACACGAACAAAGTGTATGAGAGAGAGATACAAGAGAGAGAGAGAGAGAGAACCCCCACAAAGACAACTCGTATCACTATTAAACGTGTACAGGAGCGAGAAAGAGCTGATTGAGCCACGAGAGGTTTGCGCTAGACTTTCTCCGGAGAGCGAAAGTGAGAGGGCCCCTCGGGAATCGCATTCACGCATACATACATACACACACAAATATATATATATACATAAATATATAGACTGTGTGCGTGTATGTGTGCCCACGTGCGTGTGTGTGTGTGTGTGTGTGTTGAAGACCGACTGCACCGCCCTCTATGTTCTTCCTCGTCTTCTTACCACTTTATACCTTTCGCCCCCTCCCTCTCCCCCATCTCAACCTAACCCCCTCCCGCCCCTGGCCGCGCTGCAGATCTTAATGCGCTTGCTTTCACCGTATGGCCCGTCGCGCATGCGCGGCCGAAATGCAGCCCCGGCTCGTTTCATCCCGACTGTCAGGATGAAACGATGCACTTTTGGTGCATCGAACCTAGAGCGAGCGAGAGAGAGGGGGAGTGGGATGGGGGTTTGTATTTTTTTTTCTCCCGATCGCACGGATGAAATACGCCGTGGAATATTAGAAATACGACGCGCAATATGTACGTGTCAGTGACCGGTGTGAAAAATAATCGGGATGGTGACGAGGCAACGCGATATTTTTTTCGATCGGTCGAGGGTGAAGGGGGTGGAGAAGGAGAGGGGACTAAGAAAAACGACATTTGTTTTTTTTTCTTACCTAGTCGCTGTATCGAAAGACTCGTGCATATTTATGCATTTATATGAGATATTAAGCACGACGACGTCAAGCGCACAGTAGATAAAGTCATTGTCGGATCGGACACCTCCTTGACGTATGCGCGACGCGCTAATAAAGACACCGTCGAGTTTGTAAAAAAGTGTGGAACCCTCGGTTTTTTGTTGTTGTTTTTTTTTACTCCCCGCGAGACTCGATCGTCGACATTTGTCGAGACAAGCGAGTTTAGATAGCGACTGGCTCGCTGGCTCGTTGTGCCGCGGGGTTTTTTTTTTCACCTAATGGGCGTACATAGATACGTCGAGTCGCGAACGTTTGTCATTCTCGCACTTTGCGCCACGAACAATGATCGATGACTCTCGTTGCTTGTAAGTTCCTGCGGACACCCTCTCCCTCTTTGCACGCGTTTAAAACACTTAGGGGACAAATATTTTTCGGGCAATCACACGTCCGATCGAGATTCGATCGAATTAAAAAAAAAACAAGATATAATCGTGATTAATTGAACGAGGAAATCATTTTTGTTTGATTAATGCAATTATGTGTATATATTATTGTTTTTTTTAGTGATTGAAAATTTTTCCGGATGTGATTCGATCGAATATTAACGGCTTGATTCGATCTAGTAAATTGATTTGATTACAAAACAAAAATAAAATTACAATTTGCTAAATTTTTTATTTATTTCACACAGAAAAATGACAATATTTCTCCCAAGTACGATAACGATTATTTCGTATCTTCGCAATTAACGTTTTTTTTTCTCTACGTCGACCTTCCGAAACCTTGTAAGGATATTTTACAGGATATATGGTAAACTCGAACGGAAAATAGACGAAGAATTTTCTCCCGTATTTATCGTACGAGCTCTGCGACGTGAACGAGACCTTGCGCGTTCGTGGTTAGAGTCCAACAGTCGATTATCATTGTTTTTCTATTCTTTTTATTTTTCCTTTTTCTTATATTTATTGTCATTTTTTTCTTCTTCTATTTTTCAAGGCACTCTCACGAGTCTATTTGCTTTATTATTCCTATAATTATTGGGTCGTCTCACCCTTTGCTGCGATCTCTCGCTCTCAGCAACTCGATATACACATATATAGACAATATTTCTATGCCGTTATTCCGTATTGTATAATTTGTATCGCGATCGAAGGTATCTATGAAGATACACATGCATGCATATATATATATATTTATTTATATGTCCGGTAGATAGTACAAAACAACAGACACGTAGCGAGTCTCGTCGCAATTCGAAGCTGGTAAAACTCTGTGCACAATTATAAAAGCGCATCGTCTCGTCGAGCTCGCACTGTCCAAGGTCTCAACGAGACGAGAGAGTGTGCGCAACACACAAATCGTGTGATATGCCTCGGGTATTTATACTCGTACGTATGTTTATTTCTGTGTACGTGTGTCTAGGTGTCTGTGTGTGTGTGTGTGTGCATAATACGATTAGCTCGAAAGGGAAGAGAGTTTCTCGCGAATCGATGATTTTGAAACGACTCGACACACAAATACACACACACACACACACATGCACTTAAGACGCACCGTTGCGATATTTACCTACGCTTTCGCGTTTCGTAAGGAGTTATCGTTGAAAGAAAAGAGAAATAAAAAGCACGAAGCACACAATAGCAACAAACAAACCAAAAAAATAATAATAATAATATACGTCCGTGTCGAAGCAAAGTATTGGGCAAGCGTTGCTCGGAAAATAAACAAATTGCGAACGAAAAACGAAATAACAGACGACGAAAAAGGCAATAAAAACCAAAAAACAATTAAAAAACGCGTGATAAACTTATAAAATACAAACTTGACGCAATATTTTGAGATCGTACGTGGAAGATGTTTGTAAAATGTTGAAAAAGAAAAAAGAACAAAAAAAAACGTTTTTGACTTCCGCAAACGAAATTTCGTCTTACGCCAAGAATGCGAAAAGCGTGAACGATGTTTTGGCAACAATTCGCGTATTCTCACTCGCGTCTCGGTGAGACGGACGAATAACGAAAACGAAATTAAACGGGAAAATCCGTTTTTATAATTCGTTGCCTCCTCGGTCGTGCGAGATGAGAATCTTGCTTTCGTCACGGAACACGAGAGAATCATCCCCGTCGTTAATTCCGGGTAATTTGTTTTTCTTTTTTGTTTCTTTTCTGTTTTTCTATTTTTTTTTTCTTTCCGATCAATTGATTTTGACGATTATAGCTATCTGCTCTCCTCTGACGAGCATCTGCGGCACGTGTCTCTCCAAGGTCTCGGTCTTTCCGTTTGACTCCTTAACGACGACCTTCGGGCAGTCCTCATCCCCCGTCTCGAATTTCACTCTCGCCGTTGAACCTGCGGACACGCCAAAAGGACTTTTCGTTCTCTCGTACGTTCGTGAATTCGTCGGTAAAAAAAACAAAAAACCAAAAAAAGGACGAGAGTATTCTCGTTTCTCCATAAAATTTCTCAACGACGAATACAAAAATTGCAAAAAAAAAGATTTTTAAAAATTTCTCAACGACGAAGAAATAGTTTTTAACTCAAAACTTTTTTGCGACCAAAAATAAAATTAGAAACAATAAATTCATTTCGAGTTCATAATTGTGAGAAGAAATCGAAAAACAAAATGTCGTCCAATCCACGTTTTAAAAAAAAATGTCTCGACGGCAAAGATAAAGAACAAAATGGCAGAAGAGGCCGAAGACCGTAGAAAAAAAAGATGGCTCAAAGTTTGAGATTTCTCTTGTTTATTCTTGCGAAGGGCACGTGTCGAAAATTCGCCGGGCTCTTTTGGCCCGCGCGGGCCTCGCGCGGCGAGAAAGAGGACAAACAACCCGGAGGCGAAGGACTAGAGACCGCATGAGGGTGGGAGGGCGGAGAGGGTGAGGATGGGGAGGGAGAGGAGCGAACGAATAAGGCGGCAAAGGCAACGGGTGGGACACGTGTACCGGCAACAATCGATCCGTTCACACGCGCGCGCTTCCCATCCGTAGCTTCAAGGTCGTGTCCCACACCGACCAACCTCCCCCTTACACCGGGAGAGGAGCGTTCGCTCTCGTATCAATGACCCCTCAACCCCGGGATCCTCGAAGTACGCCAGTAGGGCAAAACCCTCCCTGGGATTCCTCCTTCCTCGTTCTTCTCTTTTTTTTTCTCTCTCTCTTTTTCTTTTCTTTTTTCTTCTTGGATTTTTTTTCTACCGACGCCTTGACGTCGTTCTCTAGTCCACCCCTCTCTCTCTCTCTCTCTCGTTCCTTCTCCCTTATCAATATACCTTTTTCTCTCCCTCGACGCAACTTTCGTATACGCTTTATCGTCGTGTACCAAATTTAGTCCGGTTAGATATTTCGCAATTCCCTCGGAGAATCGAGAAGAAATAAATCGATTTCGATCGATATTCGTGTTTTTGATTTGTTTTTGTTTTATGCGCGTGAAAAATTTCACAAAAAATGAGAAGAGGATTTATAAAGTTGAGGAGGTTTTGTCTTTTTTTTTTAGCTGGGGTAAAACTATGATTCGTGAAACGAAAAATCGATCGAACGCCGATCGATCGATAATTTTTTATTAATTTTACCGATTTTGATAAATATTATTTTCGTCGATGCGAGGGATTTTTTTTCAAGCGATGGAAAATTGAAGTTGGACTTTTTTTTCTTCTTCTTTTACGCCGAAGCAATTTCCACGCTGGCGCGTATTTTTAGAAAGTAATTTTTTTGTGACGCTGTAAGATAATATAGCGAGGGGAGGTAAGATTTCGCAGTCCACATGGGATTACATTATGGGAGCGAGACACGAGAGCGAGACGAAAATATAAAAGTGCCTCGTAGAAGCACTTTCGTGTCTACGTCCGGCTCGAAACTTGACGTATAAACACATATAGAGAGCAAGCTCCCTCAGAGCTTGCACAGTTTGCGCTATAAGTTCGCTTCTTGTAAACTTTTTTTTCTCAAATCGCATCGAAGATAAAAAAAATGAAGAAATTTGACCATTCGATAAAAAAGACGTTAAAAATATTTAATTAATCAACGAGACAATAATAAAAAAATAATCTAAATTTATTTCCCAGCAATCGTTTTTTCGTATTATCACGATTATCGCGATAATAAAATTCCCAAATTTCGTATAAAACTTCGGATCGAATCGAGTTCGGTTCGATCGGCGCGCGAAAAGTAAAAGAACGAGCGAAAAAAGGAATGAAGCGCGAGCGATAATTCTTCGCGTTTTCACGATTGCGAGAGATTCGAGGGTCAAAGTTTGCCAGGTTGATTATTATCGTAACGATGGCCGCGTGGAAAAACAGGTGCGAGAGCCGAGAGTGAGTGAACGAGAAAGAGCGAAAAAAAGAGAGAGAGAGAGAGAGAGACAGAGGGTGAGTCGTCTTGGTCGTCGTCGTCGCATGGTGCTGTTATAGGCCGTTGGGATCTGAAAGCACGAAGATTGAGAAGAAACGAACGAAAAGGAAGGAGGAAAGAGAAAAAGACGATGAGGAGGAGATGGAGGAGAAGGAGGAGGAGGAGGAAATAGATGGAAAGAGCAGAGGGGGTGCGATATTACGCGAGACACCTTAAGGGCCCCCGCAACGACCAAGGGGCAAGGACCGACCTTGACTGTACGTAGTGCTGCCACGTTCGATACGAGAGGTCCACGTGCCCTCCACCGGCTTTATATATATATACATATATACATATATACATATATACATATATACATAAAGTTCCTCACCCCCTCCTTTCCCTCGACGCTCGCGTTCCTCTTTCTCTCTCCCCCTCCGCCCTCCTTTTTCCGTCCCTCGCATGCGTGCGCTCGTTCGCACGCATCCTCGTCCCTTCCCTCCTCTTCTTCATGACGCATACGCGATATATTTATAACTCGAATTTCCACGATTGACGAATATAGAAATATTATCGAATAAAAATTGATAAACGAATTTTATCGAGGTTCGAGAATGTGTTATTTAAAAAAAATACAAAAAATTGATCGAAAATTGTATTTTTTTTTAAGTTAAATTTTTTATTGTTTTTTTTTATTTTGGAAAAGAACTTTGGACTCGTTCGAGTCGATTCGAAAATATTTTAAAAAGTAAGAGTTGGCTCGAGGATCGACGAACGAAAAAAAGTTCGCGGCGAAAATTGGCGGTGTCTTTGAAGAAAAGAGGACGCGTTCACCTATCGTTATCGATATTAGTCGCAAAGACCGGGAACAAGTCGAATATTAATCGTGAAAATTTTTCCGCTACGATAGCGACGAAAGTCGTCCGTCGCGATCGAAATTCACGATCTCCTATTGAAACTGTCCAATAAAATTTTGTCCAATCCAATTTTTCGTCTCGCCACGAATAATCTCATTGAAATCGCGGAGACTCGTCGTCGCAAAAATCATTGATTAATAGAGAGAAAAGAAAACTACAAAATTAGCCAAGCGACCGTACAAACCTCAATTTGTCGAGAACTTTGCACGTTCGTGAACGGTAAAAAGTTATTACTCGGATTTTTTATTTCGTTACTTCTATTTTTCTTTTTTTTTTACTTTTATCAATGCGAAATTACGTAATTTCGTCTCTACACGGTAGTTTGGACGAACGATTGTTTTATTTTCGCTTCGTCGCACGATACGTGGGTATATAGTCTTGATTGCTTCGAATTCGTCGTACGTATACGATATACGTTATAACGCGTCTGAAATAGATGTTGGAGTTATTGAAAATCAAAGATTGAAGCGCGATTAGGGCAGTGACGATTGAGCGAAGTTTATTTAAATTGTTTATATATATAAACAATTTAAATAAAATTATATATATATATATATTTATATGTGTATAGAGAGAGAAAATATATCGAACCAAGTGCCGGTGCCTTCCTCTTGACCTTACGCGTCCACACCTCGTGGCAATCCTCGAGCGCGAGGTTCCAGTGCTTGTCGAAGGCGGCTACGTATGCCTCCACGTGTCCTCTGATGCCTCGCTCGTTTCTCGTGTAGACCTTCGAACGACGTGAAAAAAGAAAAAGGACGAGGGAAAATGCGAGATTATATTTTATCACGATTATTCTTTTAATTAAGGACGCCGTAGTGATAACGATCGCGTATCATGATATAATTCGCGATTCGCTATTTTCGTCATTCATACGTATAATCATTTTTAATCTCTCTCTCTCTCTCTCTCTCGCTCTCGTAATATTCGATTTTTCCAGAAATGAATAATCACGATTTTCATTTACCACTTTTTTAATCATTGATTCTCTATCGTATTTCGATCCAATTTTTGATTCGACAGATTCAGAGAAGAAAAGAACTATCGAGGAATCGAAAAAACTTCAAACTCGAATTAAATATCGATTAGTTTGAAAATATTCCATATTTTATATTCCACTGTTGATTATAATTGAAAAAGATGCTTGCCTTCTTTTTTTTTTATTATTCAATTAAAAATGCAATCGACGGAACGCTCGCCATCTCCGAGGCACGTTCGCGAGTTTAATCACCCCGAATTTTTTTCTTCCAACAGGCAAAACGTACTTTCCTTCCTCTTTCTAGTTCAATTTGATTCAATATTATAATTTGTATGCCGTTATATCGCCGCTTAAAATAACATTAATGATTCTATTCGTTGAAAAATCTTCGATCTCCCTTCTCTCTCGCTCTCTCTCTCTCTCTCTCTCGTCATTAGAGATCGCATATATAGACTCGAATCCGACCAGGGACAAGATAGCAGCAGTGTGATAGACACGGAAGTGCAAAACGGCGCGCTGATCGAGGCAAGGCCCCCGTCAATGCCTCGGCACTGATATACAGATGTACATATATACACACACACACACACACACACACACACACACACACACACACACACATATATATACTATAGTTTTACAGAAGACACATATATATACGTCTTCTGTAGAAATATAGTAGTGTTGCCTCGGTAAATAGTGCCTGGTCGCCTCAAGAGTGAGAGATAGTGGGAAGGGGTGTGGGGGGGTGGGGGGGCATAGGCGGAGGCCGACGTCGTTGTGCAGTCGCAATCGCGTCGAGAAGAAATGAAAAAGAAGGAAAGACGAGGAAGAAAAAAACGGAAAAACCTGCACGCACCGCAACGAGGCTCGCGCGTTATCTGTCGCACCGCCGAGAGAGGAATTCCTCTCTCTCTCTCTCTCTCTCTCTCTCTCTCTCTCTGTCTCCCTCTCTTTCTGTGCGGCTAACGGTCAATGGCGATGACGAGGACGCGAGGGTGACGCGCAAATTGTTCGAATTTTTTACACATTAGGTGTTTTTGTTTTCGTTTTACGGGACGATGAAAAGGGGGAGAGAGAGAGAAATGCCGCGGTGATAACGAGGAAAAATTTACGAGTTTGGGTTTTTTTGCTTTATTTTGAAAAAAATTCTTTTTTCTTGTTCTCGTATTTTGTTGTTGTTTGACGTCACGCGCACTAGTCGCTCGACAATATTCCACATTTTTCTCATCCGGCAATAACGATTTAATGGGTCACGACCTCGGTATCGCGGTCTCTTTTCGCGCGAGGCGCGCGGCAATTTCTTGCGGTGTAGCCGTTTGCCGAGACAGACCCGAAGGTCTTTTCGCCACTTTCAAGGTTCGATGACGTTGCGACGTTTTTGGAATAATGTTTTCTCTGTTTTTTTTGCTCGAGCTCGTGGAAACTTTGGTTTTTCGTTTTTCCAGGGACACAATTTTGTGAGAAGGGGATGAGGACGGGGGTAGGGGGTAGGTAAAGGAGGGATAAGAAGTTAGAATTTTTCAAGATTTATTTTATTCGAGATTCGAGACCTTTGGACGATTCTTCCGGTGTCGCACGGGACGAATGTTAAACGTGCGCGTATCCTCGAGCATTCGATCTCTTAGCCTTGGTAGGAGGATGAAAATGTACGATCAAGGCCGAGAAACGATGAATCAGTTATCTCGTATTGTCTCGCCTTGGTTTTCCTCCATTATACTTTGATATATATACGTATAATAATGATAGTAAGTAAATTGAATTTCGTCAATTTGATTAATGTAATTACAGAAATTCGTTTTAATTCACGAATTAATAAATATATTAATGCGAATATGAAAGCGTTGAATTAAAATTACTATATAATGTAATATTTGCAGGAAAAGGGACAATTGTAATAAGCAAAAATTAAATTAATGATTTTGCAGATAAAATATTCAAGAAATTAATTAACTAATAATAATTGCATCTTTTCAAATTGATTAATTTTTTTTTCTTATATCACGAATTTTCTTTCCATTTTCATTTAATAATTCAATGTATAATTTATTGCGTTTAATTAATTGTTATTGATTGAGAATTTTTATTTTTCAAATTTTATATATATAGAGAGAGAGAGAGGTACACGCGCGCGTATAAACACGTACATAATGTTTAAGTATAGTTAATCAAAGTAACGTACGCGTATGTCTCTACGTACGAGACCGACGCGGAAACTCCGTGCCGTAAAAGATTTTCTTCGCGTTGAGCTTTCCGTTTCGCGTTGAGGTTGACCAGGCGAGAGAACGATTCGACGCTCGCCTCGTCGATCGTCGCTAATTGGCAACGGGGGGTTGTTACGATTTAATGGGCTCTCGTATAACGGACCACCGGACGACCGTGGCGAGACAGTCCTGGGTATATGGACAGTTCGAGGAAACAAAAAAACAAGAAAAAAGAAAAATGGAAAAAAAAGAAACAAAAAATAAATATCTTCGCACTCTGCTATTATTACGCACAGATAAAATATATTAACGAAGGCTGAGGGAAGAAAAAAAACAGACACACACACACACACATAGAAATACACAATCGCAATACGTGTGTGTGTGTGTGTACGTTTAAACGAATAATTTTCCGTCCGAGAAAAGTTGAAGTGTTTCTTTTTTGTATCGAACTTAAGTGATAAAATGAGAGAGAGAGAGAGAGAGAGAGAGAGAGTGAAAAAATACTGCGATAAGCCAAGAATCAGAATCGTTGCTTTGGCCTTCGGGAAATGAGGAACGATCTTTGTTTTTTTTGCCTTTTTATTTTATAGACGGAAAAAATGTAAAGAATTTCGTCGCGTTCGCGGGAGTTCGAGACATCGAGGAGAAAAAGAACGGTCGAAGGGATCGATCGTCTCGTTTACGTTGTGTGCTGCGTGCGTGTGTTTGCGAAACTGGGAAGAGAAAAAAGGGCAGAGGTAAAACGAAGCCCGAGTAGTAGAGCCACTTTGCGAAAAGAGAGACAGAGATAGCGAGAGAAAGACAGAGAGAGAGAGAGAGAGAGACTTATGAGAAAAGAAGATTAAATTTATTTCGCATTGTTGCAAGGCTACTCGATTATTTAAATCGCATTCTTTCGCTCGAACAAACCCAAAGTTTATTCAAATTTAACTCGAACCAATGAAGAAAGCTTCGTCGCATTTTCAGGTCGATCGATCCAAGTGTTCGATCAATCTTACGTTTCCATCGATTCAAAGTCATTTCGATTAAAATCGATCAAAATTTTATCCGTTCGAATTTGACTCGATCGTAGTTTCTTTTAAAATTGAATTTTAATCGATCAAAATCGATCAAAGTTCAATGAATTTTGATCTCGATAGGTCCAAATTAATCCGACCGACTCGATCAACCGAATTAAAATCGTTTCGATGAAAAAAAAAAATAAACATTAGGCAGTTTTACGGTTTCGTCGAGGCGACAATGTTTATACGAAAATAAGACGCGAGAGTGCACGATCGCGGAATAACGCACGGTCGTGGAGAGAAAAGTGAGCGTCGGCGGGGAGAAAAACGGTGAGGGACCTTTCTCTTCGCAGAAACTCGCCGCTGTCCCGAATCGCTGAGAAAGGATTACGGGAAGGCAGAGAGCGACGACGAAGAAAGTAGGTTGGCTCGAGGGATCCCAGTGAGCGAACCAAGAGAAAGAGAGAGAAAGAGAGAGAATGAGAGAGAAAGAAGAGAGAGAGAGAGAGAGAGAGAGGGAGAGAGACCGTAGGATGCAACGGGAGACTTGATTTTCATTCCTTGCACATGCGCGCCAGTCGACCTGTCTGAGCTATCTAGTCGCTATAAAATAATCATCTATATATCTCGTGTTCGATTTTGCTATCAGTTTTTCTCTATTTTCTTTGCCCTCCGCCCCCCCCCCCCCCCCCCCCCCCGCTCCCTCAGTTACCGTTCTAGCTTCGCGTGTTCCACACGGGTTGTCCCGTCGATGAAATCTCGATCGAGAAAATAATCGTAAAGCCTATAGCCGCGCCAAATCCTAGCACTCCCGTGCGAGCGATCCAACTTCCGGTTCTCATAAAAAACCAAGAAAAAAAAATCAAAACTTTCTCAAATTTTGTAAACGGAACGATATTTTATTTTTTATCTTCAAATTCATCTTTTACTCTACGTTGGCTCTTTACTTTCTTCCATTCATTCATTTTTCCCCCTGCTCCCCCTCCCCCTGCCCTGACCCTACATGTCCCGAAATATTCGAGTGGGTAAAAATTCGTTAATTTTTTTTTTTTATAATTTATCGATCTTTTTTTCTTTTCAAATGCGATCCACGTTACATTCTTGTCCGAAAAAATAGGAAATGCCATCGTCGATAAATTCTTAAGGGAGGAAAACCATGGTTACGATATACGGAGTATGTGACCTTGTGCCTGATGGATTATGAATTTAAGGCTGAAACGGGGGGTGAGGTGTAAGAAGGAACGAGAGAGGAGGTGGAGGAATAGTAAAGGAAGAGGGGCGGGGGGGGGAGGGGGGGTGAAAAAGAAGTTCAGTGGTGCTGGTCGTTACTCCTGGTCCTCCTGTTTCTCCCATATTGAGGGCAAAGATCTAGATAACGATATAGATACATAGTTCGAATAGACACACAAACACACATACACACACGCACACACGTACACACGTACACACGTACACACACACACACAAATATATAGATAGACGTTTGATACGTATAGGGAAAGACGTTGAACGAGGTTCGTTTTAGGGCGAGGCGTCGTCGTCATGACTACGAGTGTTGACCCTAAACCTCGTCGTCGACTTGCTCAAAAGGGCTCTCTCCCTCCCCCTTCACCACCACCCCCTTCCGACACCCTCTCGCTTTTGGATCGTGGCACACGTTTCGCGAAAAGTGTGTCAGGCGCGTGTGCGTTCGGCCCCCCCCCCCACCGACCTCTCTCTAGTCCTTTGCCGCCAACCCCTCCCCCGTTCTGCGAGCACGAGCCGCGCGCACAAGTAAATATAAAAGAGAGAGAGAGAGAGAGAGAGAGAGAGAGAGAATGTACGCGTGGGTGTCTCTTTCGCATCCCTCCCGGGTAGAAATTTTGTAGGGTTTGCCTTATTTGTTACTAGGCCCTGATGAGGTAGCACTCGGCTTGCCATAACATGGCAAGCCTGAGAAGCTCCTGATGCGGCCCTGCAAAGGCCTGCCGTAAGACGGCTGTGCTCATGCTTGCCTTACAGCGGCCTGCTGAGGCAGCCATACTATCACATTAATTTTGTTCATATATTAGTTCACACGTTGACACACAGATGGACGCCGTTCTCACAAGTGGAAAGGCGCGAGAGTAAGGATAAGTAGACGAGGAAATTTTTTTTTTGATAAGCATAAAAACGAAACATCATGAATAATAACATGAATGATAATCGTAATTTGTCGATTTATTTTTTTAGCACTTTTCAATATTATTATTTTTTAATAGGTATTGGAAATTGTTTACGGTTCCGATATAATCGTTTTTTTCGCACCGTTTTAACTCGTATGTTCCACACTCATACACTTTACTAAAATCAATGGAGACCATTATATATTTTAATTTTTACGGAAAGTCATTGCATCGTATCACCCGTATCACGCGATGACGAAAATGTATCTTTTGACAAATGTTTATAGATTGTGTACAGATTTAGGTTATGTTACCCCGGAAAGAAATTCTAGTAGGGCACTATTATGGCACTCGTAAGGCAATCATTAGCGCCCTGATCAGGCAGCCTGATCAGGACCGTATCAGATGAGGCGTTACAGATTCTAACGGGGCGCTGTCCGGCTGCCGTGCGAGGGCCGTAACATGGTAGTCAGGCATCCGGACAGCGCCCGAAGCGGGGCCGTACTACAATTTCTACCCGGGCTCTCGCACAGGCTGGTTGGCGAAGGGCGAGGAAAACTGAGTGGCAAAGAGAGAGGGTGAGAGACTAACAGAGAGAGAGAGAGAGAGAGAGAGAGAGAGAGAGAGAGAGAGAGAGAGAGAGAGAGAAGGGGTGAGAGAGAGAGAGGGTGAGGAGGGAAAAAGCCTGCACTAACAACGCTTGGGCTTATCCCGGGACGTCGTCGACTCTTGGGAAGGTCACGTGGGTGGGATAGACCCCGAACGAACGTTCTCTCCCTTCGTTTTTTCTTTTCTGTTTCATTGCCTCTCTCGTTCTTCTTTTTGTATGTCTTTCCATAGATGTAGGCCGAATTTTATTGCTGCTTGTCGGCTGGTGAAGGGAGGTAAGGAAGACGGAGGTAAGGGATGAAATTATTTTCGTCCTAAATTTAGAATTTCGCGATCGATCGAACGATCGATATTTTACAATCGAAATTTTCTTTATTCGTTCGAAATTCGAAACTTACCCTTACGCGTGTCTTCAATTCCATGCATTCGAGCAGCACGCTCAACGGTCCGAGGATTTTCTTCATTTTAACGAGAACATTTTTTCCGCTACGTGTCGGCGATTGTGCCCGACTCTTTCCTGCCACGGGTTCTGAAACAATAAAAAGAAGAAACAAGAATTATAGATATTTAAAATACGAACGATTATTCGTCCATTCGGCTTTCGTCCCGTGGGTGACGAGCGAAGCTCGAAAAGACACGCGATGACGTAAAGTTTCTCCGCGTACGGCACTAAAAACACCGTAAAGATATACCAAATTTTTCTGTATATTTACGCAAGCTCGATGTTTTTTTAAGCTACGCGAAGTACACACGGGGCAATACGGAAAAACAGTTTCGCGTTACTCACGCTCGATTGTGTACTCGTCGACTTCCGGATTAAGCGACACCTCGTGATCCACGCATATGTCTTTATTTTTATTGTTAATATAACGATTATACTAATAGTAACGATAATTATTTTGACTATTATTGAATTGTTTATTTACTATTATTATTATTATTATTTGCCAACGTTGTCTAAAAGATAATAATAATAATAATAATAATAATCGACCATTATTTTATTTATAACGCTCTATTATTATTATTATTTTTATTGTTGTTATTCCCATCATTATTCTTATTATTAATGAATTATTAATAAAACAAAATAAGGATAGTAATAACACGGAGGTGTTATGGGTCAAAAACTAAACGTATCGAAAGAAATATCGATTAATCGAGCGTCCCGTAGTACAAGATAACAATAATAAAAATACGAGGCTTTGAAACGCGAATGTGTCGAATGAATGGGGAAGTAAAAGAATATCGAGAGGAAGGCCTACGGGCTATTTCCGTACGTTGCTATTCCCGGTATCGTACACTTTTGCACTGATATATAAAATCGATCGTGTGTATCCTCGTAACGTCTGTGTATCTGTGTTTCTTCTGCACATACGCTTCCGGGGCTCGAGCAATTCGCGGGCTATTAACGCGGAAAAAATTGAAACAACGTCGGAACGTTTCGTCCTATAATAATCAATGCTAATAATTCCTCGATCGATCGTTTTCCTAAAGCGTACAATGACATAAAAAAAAAAAAAGAAATTAACGCGAATATTTTCATCGCTCATTCGTTACTTTATGTACACTTTGAAATAAATATACGTACTATATATATATATACATATATATCTATATATTTGTATAGTCTCGCGAGTCGTGCAAGTCGTCGAGATCGACGGTGCCAATTGGCTTTCTCCGATAACTTTCATCAACCTCAAGACTCCGTACGGTTGCACGTTGCAGCTCTTTCGCTGATCTCTCTCTCTCTCTCTCTCTCTCTCTCGCTCACTCGCTCTTATTCTCCCTCCTCTTTCTCTTTCGCACGAGCTTCACGAGCGAACCGGCCGGCCGGCTCGTTCTCGATTCTTTTCCAACTTTTCTTTGTCTCATTCCGCCGTTTCTACACTACACACACACACACACACAAACACATACATATAACTATATAAAATGCATATGTGCTATATATATATGTATATATTTGCAAGGCGCACATACCTGAAGGCACTTTCACTATCGCCCGATCCAATTGAGAGGGCGAGAGTAAAAGTACGCACTCTCGCACGAGCTCTATATATATAGCTATAAAATATATGTGTGCAAACTCCCCCTCCCCTTTCCTCGCCCTAGCCATCCTCCCTCTTTTAGTCTATAGACTAGGAAAATTATTTACTACACACTTTGGGTATCGTCGCTCTGTAATAACGTTTGTAAATATATATCCGCAGATATATATATCTACAGATATATATATGTGTATTTGTGTGTTTGTGTGTGTGTGTGTGTGTGTGTGTGTTTGTGTGTGTGTGTGTGTGTGTGCGTGCGTGTGTGTGTGTGTGCGTGCGTGTGCGTGTGTGTGTGTGTGTATGTGTGTGTGTGCGTGTGCGTGTGCGTGTGCGTGTAGTGCCAGTACATCGCACTCTCGCTAGTGCATATTACCGCGAGTGATGCGTATCCGTTGCACTTATTCACCATTGCTGCGTTTTCCAGCCGTGAGAATTCGTTGCTTCTCGTCATTATCGTCGTATATATATATAGTTCATATAAATAGTTCTACGAGCGATGATATAGTGGAAGAAAACGTTTTGTGTCGCGTAGAAAACGATTGTCCTTCGAATTGTCCGAATGTCGTGAGAGCGAGAGAGAGAGAGGGAGAGAGAGCTCGATCGCAGAAATTGTAAAGTCAAAGCGCTTCGAGCTTATGCACGTAATACACATAATCGATTCAAGGAGGGAGGGAGAGGGAAATGGGGGGTTTTAGTCACTCGGTTTGTCCATTATATAGTGAATATATGTATATATAAAGGCACACGTGTGTAGAGCGTGGAAGGGGGTAAATCGGGTCATCGGGGGCATTCCGGGTCACTGGCCTGACCCGACTTACCCCGTCTTACCTCGTGTTTATACACACGTACGTACCGGCATGTGCGTGGATGGAGAAACCACAGCGGTGCGAAAAAAAAGCAACCCAGAGAGAGAGAGAGAGAGAGAGAGAGAGAGAGAGAGAGAGAGAGAGAGAGAGAGAGAGAGAGAGAGAGAGAGAGAGAGAGAGAGAGAGAGAGAGAGAAAAGAAAAATAAGACGCAACGTTTAATCCACAGGTATATACGTTTTTGCGAAGCGTATTAGCTGAAATTCTCGTGGTATTTTCAGATCGATGGAAACGGATTTAAAATCGTACGTCGACGATACGGAAAAGAATTCGATTTTCTCATTAGTCACGAGAGAATTGCAAAAAATTCATAAGAATTTTCTGTCATTCGTAGAGTTCGAATTTTCTCAATGAAAAACATGAATACATTTTCCATTATTCCCACGAAAAATTCAAAACAATATTTGATTTTTATTCGACGATTTGATCCGTCGCGTTATTGTAAACAAACGAACAAAAAATGCGATTCGAGACATTTTTCGATCGACGATTTAATCGTAAAAATTTCACCCTCTTACAAAACATTCGAATTTCTCGATTTAAGATCGTACGAAAAATCGGATACGAAAAGAAAATTTCGTAACAACAATCGACGAATTGACGACGAAAAAGAAAGAAAACAAAAAAATGTCTGACCCCATTAAACACTCGCGTATTAATAAAAGCGCGCTTCCCCTATGAGCCCGTGCGATTCTCGCTCGTGTTCCTCTCTCGCCCATCCGCACCGCCGTCGCTCGATGACCGTGCGCACACGTCGACGAAATATCCCGACGTGCATGTGTGTGTGTGTGTGTGCGTTGCATCGTTGCAACGGAGAAGTTTTCGAGCGAGAGAACGCGTGCGACAGAGAGAGAGAGATAGAGATAGAGAGGAGAGAAGAGGAGAAGAAGGAGGAGGAGGAGGAGGAGGAGGAGGAGGAGGAGGAGTAAAAGAGCCACGGCAAAAGCAAGCGGCAGAGCAGCCAGCGCGCACACGAAGAGAAGAGTGCGGGCCCTCTGGCGCGACGTGCGCACGGTGTAGTTGCACCGCGCGGTTGTATGTATTCCGCTCTTATACCAGCGGATGATCCCCAGGTTGAGTCGCGCTGGGTTCAACGTCCTGCCGGGCAGCGCACCCGAGAGAGCCGAGAGAGGCACAACCGCCGCACCACCAGCCAGCGAGGCAGTCAGGCTGGCCGGCCGAGCAACGAGCCAGGCGAACGAGCGTGCACTACACCGCAAAACTCTCTTCGCACACGTGCAATCGTACCATGTCTCTCTCTCTCTCTCTCGAGACACGGAGAGATACATAGACACGTGTGTGTGTGTGTGTGATATATACCTTGCGAAGAACTCTTGCATTTGCTTTACGCGAACTAGCCGTAGGTACTGTTACTTTCGCGACGAGAGAGCCCTTCGGCCCTCTCCTTCCTCCTCTCCACCTTCTTCTTCTTCTTCTTCGCTCTTTCTTTTCTTTCTATTTTCTCTCTCGCTCTTTGGATTATTGCACACGTTACATATATATGTGTGTGTGTGTGTGTGTGTGTGTTTGGAGGTTCGAGCCTCTTTCTCGAGGGGTCGTGGTTGCACATACACCGCGGGAGGGCGAGAAAGACGCTCTCTCTCTCTCTCTCTCTCTCTCTCTCTCTCTCTCTGTCGCGCTCAAGAGAGAGAAACCTTTCGAGTCGTCAATCGACCAAGATTCCTCAAGACGTTTTTTTCCCTTCCTCTTTCTCCCCCCCTCTCTCTCTCTCTCTCTCTCTTATTTCATTCTTTCTTTCTTATTTTCTGTGACGTTGCGCTACTGATTGAAAATATTATTTTATCGCGGTGAATAACGTGTAAAGATAGCTCAATTGGAATTGATGAATGAAGAGAAAGAGACAGAGAGAGAGAGAGAGAGATTGAAAAAAAAATGGAATTGATGAGAAGAGATGAGAGGGTGGATGAACAGGGGGCAGGGGGCATAAGGGAAGAAAAAAAGGAGCGTTACCGATTCGACTTCGTGAGCTCGATAGTCATCTGTGGATGCGTTGGGATAGGTCCGGACGCTTCCAAGCTATATATATATATATATATATGTATATGTAATACGTACAGACACACACACGTACAACGAAGCGAGCGGAACAGAACGAGAGAGCGTGAGAGAGAGAGAGAGAGAGAGTTCAGGAATTGGATCGTCCAGCGTGTGTACCGGGTGACTCGTTTAGCCAGGCGGTCGTTGCAAAACTCCCGGGAGTCTTTGAGCTCCCTCCCCTCCGTAGCCGACAAACCGGAAGATACCTTTGTACACTTCCGGCAACGTAACGCACACTCTCACGTTACTCGTCCTTGCTTTTGTCGCGACGAGTTTTTTCTTTTTGTTGTTTTTCTTTCTTTTCATTTCTTTTTTCTCTTTTCACTCGTTTCTTTTTCTTTCTTTGTGCTATTTCCTTTTTTTTTGTCGTTGGGTGCATTTATTTTTTTCCTCGCCTCTTTTGCATATTCGTAGGCATCGCGTACGTACGTCGCTTAAACCGGGAAGGAAGTCGAGAGGAAAACAAAACGGAAGAGAACGCTGAGACCCTTCAATTCCCCTCGCTTCTTCTTCGTCTTCTTGTTCTTGTTCTTCTTCTTCTTGTTCTTCTTCTTCTTCTTCTTCTTCGTTCACCTCCTCCTTCTTACTCGTCGCTCTTCTCGCCTCGCCAGCTCGCGAGACTCTCTGCACATGTTACGCAACTCTCTCTCTCTCTCTCTCTCTCTCTTGAGAGAGATAGAAAGACAGAGAGGGAGAGAGAGAGAGAGAGAGGCTATCTTCCACTCGGCGAATCTACCCCGGGAAAACATCGTCATCCGTGCAGTAGGCAGCGTGTGAGTAGCAAAACATTCGCGAATTCCGTTACAGACATTCCTGAAGTCGAGTAGCGAGTAACGAAAGATAAAAAAAATTGTTTTAAAGGGTTGAATATTATTTTTTCTAACGTTGTTGCGATAATTACAAATCGTAGAATAACACGATAAATTGATAAACAAAAATTACAATTTCATGTTTTTTATAATTACTTCAACGTTCTTTTTTTTTCTTTCATTTTATTTATGATAGAAAAATTCGTAACTACCAGAAGAGAAATTTATAATCGAAAATGATTTTTATTTATTCTCGTACGATTACAGGACGTTTTATTTATCGATATATCGCGTGATAAACGACGAATAATTTTTTGCGCCAGTGGATAGAAGAATGGGGGAGGGGGTTCGAGCGCGTTCGCGAAGAATTTGCAGTAAAGCCGTAAACGTTCTCTCGCGTGGCGAATCTTCCTCGAGCGCGCAGCATCTTTCTTCCTCGTTCTCTCTGTATGCAACGCGCCGACAATCGGGAAATTCGCAAAAGAGTATGCACATTCTAGGGTGGTGGTGGTGGTGGTGGTGGTGGTGGTGGTGGTAGTGGCAGGGGCACGAAGAGTAACAGCGAGAACGAAGAAGAGAGGCATCGCGCTCGGTTAATGCGAGAGAGAGAGAGAGAGAGAGAGCAGATCGGCGAGGTCGACGCCCGGGCGCAACAAGTGCTGGGAGAGTACTTGGACGGCGCACGCGGCACGCTCTCGTCGACGACGACGACGACGACGACGACGACGTCGTCGTCGTCGTAGTCTTCGTCCTGGTCGTGCGTGACGTCGCGTATCTGCCGCGCTCTCCATTCTGTCGGAGTTGTCCCGAGGACTTCTTCCCGTCGTCCTCGGGCCAAGGAACGACATATCACGTGTGTGACACGAAGATTATCGCGTCCACCGATTTTTCGGCTCCAATAATGACCCCCTCGCGCGAAAGCGAAACGATCAGAGTGGCGCGAAAAGTGCGAACGAAAAAAAAATTTTAAAAAAAACCTCCGACTCTCAATTTCGCATGAAATTCCATTTTTATAAATTGCCTACAAATTTTTGTATTATTATTAATATTTAATTTTTCATTATTTATTCATTTTTAATTCTTATGTTATCGAGTAAAATATCAAAGTGCCTCGATCAAAGAGTAAATTTTATAGCGCTTCTAAAAGTTTCATAAATCGCTCGTAAATTCGTTAATATAAAAAAGAAACGAGATGAAAGAAAAAGAGAGTAACAGATCGGATGGAGAATCGAGACGCGAGTATTACGTAACGAGAGCGAGAGCGAGAGAGAGTGAGAGAGACGTCACTTGTATAATCGTCAGAAAAAGGGGATTATGACCAATCGACGAAACAAGAGGAAAAATAACAATAAACAAACAAATAAACAAACTAAACAAAGCGCAATTCCTAGCAACGGTACGAGACTATTCGAGTCACGGAGAAAGCAATAATAGTACAAACGTACGAGATCCGGTGAAAAGAGAATGAAAAAGATGTTCGAAAACGGTAGCGCGTCTCTCGATCACGAAAAAGACGAAAAAGTGAAAAGAAACGAACCGAAGAATCGTCTCCTCTCGCTCTTTTCACTCGCGATTGTAGCGTGACGAGTTTTTTTTCTACTCCACCCTCCTACCCCTTCTTCGCCTTCATTTTACCCAATGGTATTCTCAAAGCGTGCGCGTATCTGTAACGCGAGTATGATCCTCCTTAAGCAGAAAAGCAGTACACCCGGTTTTGTTTTATATACAACGGGGGTACGTACGAGACACGGTGATGAAGAAGATACGGAGGGTGAGGAGGATGAGGAGGAGAAGGAGGAGTCTGAAGGTATGCGTGCCTTCCGAGTTGCGTGAAAATTTTCGGCCCGGTAAAACGTCGGTACGAGACGACGAGACTTTGTCGCTTTCGTTATCGTTGCAGAAAAGATCGAGGGAGAGAGAGAGAGAGAGGAAGATCACGCAACGTACGACGACGATACCGACGTCGTCTCCGTCGTCGTCTCCGACGACGACGACGACGACGACGACGACGACGACGACGACGACCAGTTCTTGGGAGCCTCGGGTTGAGTCTCGAGGTCGACGCCCGGGCGCAACAAGTGCTGCACTCTCCTCACCGAGAGAGCTGTACATACGCGCCCGCTTCGCTAACACTCCCCCTCCCCTCTATCTTCTCTCTCTCTCTCTCTCGGCCCTCCGCAACAGCAACGAAGAGTACGTTGGATACACGTTGTGCCCAGAGCGCGCACACGTACTACAGCGGCAGTAGTAACAGCATCGGACCTCTCCTTCCTTTACCACTCCCCGCTTACCGCCCTCTATCGCGAACTAGCTAGATGCTAGGCAAAGAGCTCTCTCGCACGCTCGGTCTCGCTCCCTCTCGCAACGCGCTCTGGCTAATTCCAGCGGTTCGCGCGCGCCTCGACGGCGAAAGACTCTCTCCTCCGTGTACAGCTTCTATCTCTTTCTCTCTCTCTCTCTTTCCCCCTCTTGCCCTCTCTCGTTCTATGCCATGCTGCATGCACGCACACCACTTGGGTCACGAAAGTACGAACTCGATGCATAAGAGAATACTTTAAGACACGGAACACGAGTGCGTGCCCTCGTGTGCGTCGCTCCTCCCCTCTATATCCACGTCGTGGTGTTTCACGTCGGCCGAGAAGTCGCTGCTTAGGCACACGCAAGTAAATATAAAACTGCACTGGGTCAGGGATTCGTGATTTATCGGGTGACGCGTAAGATTGGCCGTGTGCCAATAGATATAACATCCCCTCGTGTGCCCGCGTGCACGATTCCAAGAGGGAAGATTATGGTAACGTGTGTCGTACCGAGAATTAAATTTTCTTAGGGTTTCTTGCAACGATGGATATGACGTATTTGTTCTTTTCCCGTATTTATTTATTTATTTATTTATTTATTTATTTATTATTATCGTACGATCGATCGATCTTGACATTGCCGAGGGAGCGAGAATCGATCGCTGCACGAACGGCATCGCTAGGCCCGTAATCCGTACGGTGGCGCCATCTCTCGGACGCGAATAACGAACTAATGTCATTACGCACATAACCTTCAATATACGATCTCGCAGCGTGTTGTATTCTTGTTGTTATTTTAACGTGTAACTTCATGCGTGTAACTTACCCTGATGCGGCAAGAATCTACGTTTCGAAACTTCCGAGGGTTCGGACTTGATCTCCGTCTGTAATTAACGCGACATGTCCACGAATATTACTCTCGAACTCCAATAGCCAGTTGCGCATGAAGATACACGTAAATTGGTAGCGATACACTTACCTTTGGCCTCGTAGCCGACGATCCTTTGATCACGGACTCGTATTTACTGAGATTGTCGTAAATCGGTGCTTGCGGCACCGGAATTACGAGTTTCGGGGAATACAAAGCTTTCATAGGATCGAACTTTTCGCTCGTTATGTCCAAGCTCTCGTCCGACGAGCTGCTTCGCTCGTCCGCCATGCTGACACTGTGCGAACGCACAGTGACGGGACTACGACATTAATTTCCTTTACTTTCAGCGAACTTCGTAATAATACACAATATTTCATAGAACACAAAGTAGTATTATATTAAGTTTGTATCGTTAATCGTCGATGTCGATCGGTGATGGATTTTAGGGACAGTACGTTGCGACAAAAGTTGGAGGTTAGGTTAACAACTCGTTTCCCATAAATGCAACCCGATAGCTCGAAACACGTTGTCGGCTCACAGCCGCACGTATGTTTCAAGTCCGAAACGAGATTGCTCTATCAGTAATGAAAATCGGAATATCGGACATCGACTCTCACGGATAATTAAGCCGCGAGGATAGAAAGTAATTCGCGAAACGACCTTAACGATAGAGAGTTATTCTCCTCATCGTGTCGAGGAATGAAAAAGAAGAAAAAAAGAAAGAAAATAAAACAAAAACAAAGAGAAAAAAAAATAGCACTCCGAGGTTGACAAGTGCGTTGACTCGTCAACGGTGGAGATTTCGGTGGAATGTCGATTAGACTGGTTCGCCGAGTTCTCTCCGCTAATAAGCGTTGTTTCAACATGACGAATACAACACGTTGATGGATACACACACGTCAGAGAAACGTTCTTAGAGGATGTTAACCCTCGATGCGATAGAAACTTTCTTTCTTGGTTTGCCGATTACGTAAAAGACTACCAACTACCAGTATTAGTAAAAGAAGTGACGGTTAAGATATATATATACGTATATATAAATATGCTAGCTATACAGGGAGATTGGCTGAATAGAAATGCACGCAGCGGTGCAACAGAGTGAGATGGGGGAGAGCTAAACAGGCGAGGTTACGCGCACAGGAAGTGAAACAACCTACAGAAAGAAAGTTTTCACTCGCGGCTTCGTTCGCGCTTCAGTTTTCACTTTCATGGAAATGCCAGGTTCTCTCTCTCTCTCTCTCTCTCTCTCTCTCTCTCTCTCTCTCTCTCTCTCTCTCTCTCTCTCTCTCTCTCTGTCTCTCACTCACTCACTCTCTACCATCCAACCGCACTTACTCTTCGTGTGCTATTACATGCATTAACTGTATATCTAAGCATTGGCATCGTCTGCCACGCTCGCAAACCAGCCACGGAATCATCAACAAACTGCTATACGGTTTTGCTTCTCACAGAGTCTGCGCTCGTGCAGAGTCCATAATTAAGTTGTGCACCGAGCGTGATGCTCGTGTATCGAATACGCTCTTCACGCTTCTTTAGACGCGTATATCGCACGAAAAGAAATAAAAGTATTCCTCGAAACGATTTTCTTAATAGGTTGATTATTGATTTGTTGTTGGATTTCGTCTGTTTCAGATCGAGTGGAATATTAAACTCGCGCGACAAGGAGGGTAGTACGAAGAAGGGACTGCCGTCCGTTTTACGGCGGTGAAGGGGCGTGGGGAGAGGCGTTTGATAGAAGACGTTGGTGGTTTTGGATGTTAGCAGGCGCGGGGGTGGCTAGAGAGGCCCCACCGCAGGGTACGGGTCCCAATGCCGGTCCCCGTATCGCAAACGCTTACGCTCACAACCTCCACCCTCATACCCAAGGAGGAGTCAACAATGCCCTTTATAGACGACGAGCTACTGTGGTGCCCTGACAATGACGGAAAGATGGTAGACTTGACCCAGTGCCTTCAGGTATTTCATTTTTTAAACTCTCGTTTTTTTCACGACCCTCGACAATCGATAATGTTTCACGAGTCACGAGTCCGACAAGAAAAAAAATTAATAACAGATCAAATCTACGATATAGACAAAAATGATGTACAGTGTTTAGTTTTTTATCATAATAAGAAGAGAAGAAAATATTGAGAAATCGTGCATTTTTGGTCCTTTAAAGGAAAGTACCACAGGTCAATCCGTGGAGTTTTCCGCAATGGAGCTGAGCGCTCTTGTGGGCGGTCCAGCCGCGCCGAATGTGCCTTCGGAAAACGGCGACGGAGAAATGTCAGGTGTGAACGAAGAGCCCTTCGACACACTGGACACGTTTTTAAGAGAATTACAAGCCGATCTCGCCGAACCGAGTCAACCGACGTCAACCACCACGCAAATGTCCGTCGTGCAATTTTGCAGGCGGCAGAGGTGCAACATAGCCGCTGCGAATCCCTTATTGGCAGGTGATTATTTCGACAAAATTTCGTTCCGCGGAACGTTGTTTTTTCCCGCCCGGATCATTAACGGCACGAAACTTCTCTTTACAGAGAAGCTGGCAGCACCTGCGGCTCAGATGTCGCAGGCTTCCATTCCATACCCAACGAGAACGGAGATAAAGACGGAAATCGTTCATCCCGAAACCAGCAAAGGTAGGATTCTCGCACACTAAATTTATCTCATCATTATCGAAACAATTTACCCGGTTCGGTTTCGTTCTTTAAAAAAAAACCTCGCTCGATACAACAGAAATCTGTCGATAACTCATCGACGTTAGGTAAACTGCCGACCCACGATAACTTACCGACACACGGTAAACTCTCCGTCGGTAAACCAGACTCTCCTAGTTTACCCTCCGTCGGTATTAAAGAGCCGCGTTCTTTTTTTGCCATCCCCTTTTTTTAAACACGAATAAGCAGCGAATTTACTCTCTCTCGCGTAGTTAAAACAGGCGTTTCGCGTCGAACTCGACGAAACTCTGCACGACTCGCGGTCGAGCGAGCCTGCGAGCAAAAATACCGGTGGGAAAATTGCGAGCGCGACGATCGTACGTCGCTACGGGTACGTCGAAAGGGAAACCGGCCAAGGCCTCGTCGAATTGCGAACAGACATCCGCGTTAGCAATAATTGCGCACGCGTTCGCGTACTTGAAAAAGTCGTACGAAACAACGGTCGTGCGGTGAGCGGTTAACTGTGGGGTGGGGGACGATACTTTTTTTTTCTTTTTTATTTTTCTTTTTTTTTTTTTTTTTTTACGCACACACTCGTACCATAGGCAGATCTCTCGTTGCTCGAATCGCACGACGCGATTACGGCAGGGCGATGATGATGGTGGCGGTGGTAGTAGTGGTAGTAGAGAGTAACAATTTACGTACGTGCGTGGCCCAATTCTTACAATTTACAGCCGCACGCGAGAGGTTTCGTAACTCTTGCAATGCGCGTACGCGATTTTGCCCTTACCCCCACACACCTCGCTCTCTCTCTCTCGCTCTCTCTGTCTCTCTCTCGCCACCTCGAATTTCTGCGTCGTACACCGAGTTCCAATTCGAAACCCGTTTCGCGAAGACAATTTATCGATTTACGATCGATTGCGTAGCGATCAAAAAATCAAAATAAATATACAAAATTAAGAAATTCATCGATATTTATCGGGAGACGAGTAAAAAAATAATAATTATCCGTATTTCGTGATAAAAATGAAAATTAAACGCACGAGACGGGAGGGTGGGGTGGGGGATGCTCTCGGTAAAAACTTTCAATTCGCGAGACCGGGGAGAAACGTTCGACGTCTCGTGCGTTGATGGGGAAAAAATGAGATGAGAGAAAAAAAAATAGAAATAAAAAATCGAGCACACCACGATCATGCAACGCTTATTCCTTCTCGGCGATTAAGGAGAGAGAGAGAGAGAGGGAGAGGGAGAGAATTTCATACGAAGATACTGGCTATTATTGATGATTTTTTTTTCTTCTTGTTATTTTTCTCTCTCTCTCTCTCTCTCTTTTTTCACGCGCTGCACTTTTCTCGTATCACTTTCGCCGTGATCACGACGCGTGACAATCTCCCTTTCCTCTTTCTCTCTCGCTCCCTGTTTCCCCCATGTCTCGCATTCTTGAGCAAATTTTCATCACTCTCGTTAACAACTGGACCGAGCGAACTAATAATTCACTCCAATGAGATATCGTGCCCGAGAAACTTTTTTCTGTTGTTGTTGTTTTTTTTCTATTTTTTTTAAATTCTTTATTTAATTCTTCACTTTTTCTCCCCGACCTCGTTCAAACACGCTCGACTTTTCCGGCCTGTCTTCGAGACGAGAGAATTCGCCGATCATGACACGACGTTTTCATACGCGAAGTGCAACAAGTCGGGTAATGAGGGGAAGGATGATAATTTTTTTTTTTTTTTAATGAGAAAATAGGAATTGGGGGATAAGAGGAAGAGTTACGCCCAGGCTGCATACAGCTGTACTTTTCGACGCGACCCCCCCCCTCTCTCTCTTTCTTTTTTCTCCGTTTCTCACATTCTTTATTTCTCTCGACGTTGCACTTGTCGTTTGCTCGCGCACTCCTGCCTCGCGTTATAACCCTCGACGACTTCCCTTGACCCTCCCCAAACACATAAATCCTCTTCTCTTTTTGTCTCTCTCTCCCTCTCTCCTCCTCCCTTTCTCTCTCTCTCTCTCTCTCTCTCTCTCTGTCTTTTTCGTGCCGGAGGCGTTTCTCGTTCAAAAATAGACCAGAGTATTTAAAAGCATCAACGAGAGTCAGGAAAGCACCAAACGAGACGATAAAGTTACTTTTCGCGAGCGGAAAACCGCGAAACAGGTGCATTTTACACATTGATACCGATCCTGTCGTGCTCAGTTAAATTTTCTTACCGACAGTTCGCACGTACAATTTTATTTTCCTGTATGCTCAAATAACTCGACGACCATAATAATAAATATTTTAATCGCAATTAATAATTTTAACGACAAAGCCATAACGTATAATTTTCAAATCATTCCAAACCCGTCTATAAAATCTTCTATAAAATTTTTATATTTCCTTTCTTTTTTTTTCGTCGATGCTAAATCCGTAATTAACGACCATCGTTTTATTAATTCGTCGTTGTTGATGTTGATTTTTTTCTTTCTAAACCGAAGACCACAATTTTTTTTTAAACTCTCGCGTCTTCGTCTCCGGATTCTTTTTTTTTAAACATGCACTCGCATCATAAAACCACTGACCCAATAATTATATAACCGGCACAATGCTCAACGAGGTATGAAGTCGCTTAGCTGTACTAACGGACGAGAGAGAACGCGATAAAAGAGGAGGGGGAGAGCAAGCGAGAAAGAGAGAGAGAGAGAGATAATTCGAACACATTGAGCAATTATGTCAATAGAGTGTTGTAGCGAGTGCAGCGTGTTACACTTCGAACCTCGCTTTGCGTATTATTATACCCACTTCATACATACACACACACACACACACACACACGTGCACACGTACACGAATAAACGACACAAGCTCTTGGCCGTTACGAGGTGAGTTTATTCGCACCCCGTACGACCGAAGAATTCCCTTGGATCAATTAGTCTCGATCACGGGACAATTTTATTTCTCGTATGGAAAAAAAAGCAGAATAACATGGAATATAACATAATTTATATCACTACCCGGAGATCAAATGTGTAACGATTCTCTCGTTAACAAGAGACGCGTATCCAAGGTATTAAAACACGCTGTATTTGTACATTTTACAAGACCAACGGTGAGCCACCGGACTCTCGAAAGATCCTGACGATTGGGTAATCGGCTTCCTCGTATTGCCACATGATACCCCCCATAGCCTCTCCCTCCCTTCACTGTCTCTATCCCTCACTATCGCACTCTCTCTCTCTCTCTCTCTCTCTCTCTCTCGTTCTCCTTTATGGCCACGGCTCGTACATGGCTCGAAAGTGAATTCAAGATGGCCACTTTGTGCACAACGTGTACTTTTTCATATATATGTATATGTAGAGGGTAGGAGAGAGAGAGAGAGAAAGAGAGAGAGACGAGAGTCCTTATACACAGATATATTTATCTAAAGAGGGAGAGGAGAGAGATTCTTAAGAGATCGAGAGACTTATAACTCGGCAATCGTATAATCATTATCCCTGTCTGGGTTCCCAAGCGATGGTATTTCGCACACCGATATAATCGAGAGAGCTTCTCTCTTTCTCTCGCTCTCTCTCTCTCTCTCTCTCTCTCTCACACATACTGATCGCGGTACGCTCGAGCAACCAAAGAGCAGCCTCCGCTGCTGCCGCGTGTATACCCAGAAGAGTGTGTTGACATTTTCTGTAATCGGGGTCAGGGCCCCCTCTTCTGTGCCGAGGAATCTCTTACCTATAACCTGCCCTAGGGCAAAATTGCCTTTTATAGAAAATTCGATTTTTTTCTTCTTTTCTTTTTTTCCCTTATTATTTTTATTGTTGCTCTTCTTCTTCTTCTTCTTCTTCTTCTTCTTCTTCAATTCGATCGACGATGAGAACGACGACGCCATTTGTTGTCTTTCTTTTTATCTCGAAAGAGGGAGAGAGTTTTTCGTTCGAACGTCGAGACGATCGCTCGAAAATAATTCGTCGAGCTCTTATCGTCCCGATTTCGTAACTCTCGGTCGCGTTGTTTACGCTGTAAACACGTGTAACGCACTCGGACGAGTCACGATTGTCGAAGACAAACATTTGTATTTTACGTTCAAATTTTGTCGTATCTGCCAGATGTAGGAAATGGAGATTTTTTCCTCTCGTCGATACCGCGAGTCGCGTCACTGGAACCAAAAAATTTTTACTCTTCGATTCACGCCCCATGATACTCGGGAGGTTGATCGATCGGTATCGCGATTCGATTTATCGGATTTGCGAATCGAAGATCGAGTGTGAGAGAGAAATATTTTTGCGGTTGGACGTAGGTGAGCGCGGTTGGTCACGTGAGCGTGGATTGCATGCGATACGCGACGTGTACCAGATGCGTCCCTGAAGAGGTCTCGGACTCTTTGCCAATGGGTCAGATGCATAATACGTACCTACTCGTATATAAACGCGCGTAGGAACGTTTCGTATCCACCAGAAGAGGACATTGCAATATCCTCCTTGACTTGGTCAGTTTTTTTGGCAGCTAGCCTGACGTTCCACATTGCGACGTATCGGATTATAAGAGAATGATCCACCTGTTTTAATGATGATCTTTGGATTAAAAAAAGTCGATCGAAATTGTGTGTGTTTTTTTTCCAATTGTATTTTAATAAACTGAGAATATTTTTTTATTTCATGATTATTGGCGATTAGGTAAATATAATTTAAAAATAATTATTTCGGAAGATTAGTCGAAATTTACAAAATGACTTAAAAATGTTATTTCACATTTTGATTAAAATTTATAATAATTTGAAAAATGATATTTTTCAGACGATTCTTGTATATAAATGTATATTAAACAAAAGCGAGAATATTTTAATTTACGACAATTATCGTGATTTAATTTAGAATCATTTTGTTGAAAAAAAAAAAATGGGAAAATGATTTTTCATGATTATCGAGAGTTTATCGAGGCCGCGTAATTTCTCCATCCCCTATAGTCATTGCTTCGAATTGGGTGTTGGAAAAATCGAGCACATGGTCTGGTCGTCGAGCAGACGCATAATTCGTCCGGTCGACCCTCGGCCTATAATTTCGTGGGTATTTTCTCTTTTTTGCTTTTTTCTTCATTTTTTTCCGGGATATCTGCCGAGACGCAACGAAACAGGTGGAGCCAGCTAGGAAATCCCGCCAAAGGGGTTCGAGTCGAGGAAGAAAAAAAATTACGTGAAAAAATAACGAGCCGAAAAGAAAACATCGCGGCAAGGCATAACATAACCCACATATAAACTTGAGCGTTTCGAGGGAGGGCATAAAACAGAAACGTCTGCGTAATATACGCAGCCCTCTCAGTCTATCTCTCTCTCTCTCTTTCTCTTTCTCTCCCTCCCTCCCTCCCTTAGACACTCTTACGTTCTCGTATTTATTCGGCTGTATGACACGATCCGGGAAAGAACACGTGCAGCATCAGCAACAACTACAGAAAAACCTCTCCCGAGACGAGATCATCCCTCCCTCTTTCTCGCTGTCTCTTTCTTTTTTTCAAGAAACAATATCTATATAATAATACCAGATTCTCGTCCCCCTCTTGTTTATACGACTAAAGACCGTTCCAGGAACGTTTTCTCGCTGCCATCCTGGCATCCCTTCCGACAAGGAAAAATTAAAAAAAAAAAAGAAAGAAAGAAAAAAAAATTTTCGAGTGTGCGGGAAATAATTTGATATTATTAAAAAAAATTCTCGTTAGAAATATTTTATTTTTCCATATCTCGCTAGAATCGAATCCATCGAGTTATTCGATCGTCTTTCGACTCCAAAATTCGTACTTTCGCGCGATCCTCGTCGACAAAATATTTTCGTATACCAATTTAGCATTGTGTCCCTCCCCCGTGCTCGATCGTTCGCTGTAACATATTGGTACCCGGCGTAACGTCGTCAAAAGTTGACATTGACCGACTGACGGACGGACAAACAAATCTCAGGGTCTCCGCGCTAACACCGTATGAATCGTGTCGTGAACGATACGACGAATTGTTATTTGACAATCGTTAAACAAACAGAAACTCGGCCGCACCGACGTTATTAATTTCGCAATCGCGTTTATCGGTTCGTGCCACACGACATGACGAATGAATGAAATTCATCGCGTTCTCAAACTCGCATCGATCATTCATAAATTTTATTAATTTTATTATTTTTATCGTACTCTTCCCCCAAATAGCGCTCCCTCGAGTATTCTTACCTTACACGTTCTTCGATTTAATACGAGAATCGATGAAGAAAATATGCAAGAACGTAGAAAGAGGGAGAGGGAGAGAAAGAGACGAACGAGGAACGAGCGAGAAGGAGTCGCCCCCTTGAGCGCACCTGTTACCCCCCTCCCGTCCTCCCTCCCTCCCGCCCTCCTTCCTTCTTCCACACCTACACGCAAACATTTCTCCGTCCGGAATCCGACGAGTTTTATCGCAAAGGCGTTGCAACGCGTGATTCTAATAGACACACACACACACACACATAAACTCGATGTATGTTACTCGACACACAGTTTCCGTGAGAAAAGTTTTCCCAAGCGTGTCGTCAGTGGGTTGCCAGTTCGCGAGAGCCCTTCTCCGCTTTTCTGGCCCACGTGACGTAGCGACGTGATTCTCGGGTTCGTGTGCAGTCTATTGAGATTGGTGAGACGCGCGAAGAGCCGACGGGGAGGTCGATGGTGCGGGGGTGGGGGTGGGGGGGGGGGGGGGGGTGAATGAGAGAAGCTCGCGATTAAAGTCGTCGAAGAGAGGAACGTTCGCGAAGAAGTGGCGAAGAGGAAGATGAGGGAAAGAAAAAAGCGCTAAAGGGAGAAGTAGGTGAAGTGAAGAAAACAAAAAAAAGACCTCGAGCTAGGAAGACGCGAGAGAGAGAGAGAGAGAGAGAGAGAGAGAGAGAGAGAGAGACGAGACGAGACACTCTGTTTGTGTTCGATCGACGAATTTTCTTTATTTTTTCTTTTAATCTCTTTCTTCTTTTCGCTTCGTTAATTTTTCTTTTTCTACGCGGGTATTTAGTAAATAAATAAAATTAAAAAAATTTTTTTTTTTAAAACATACGCGTTTGTGTACGTTCGCGTACGTTATAGGAGAAAAAGCGTCGCAGCACACCGGGCGAATCATCAACGTGCGCCACACGGTACGACGGTGAGACTCTCTCGGGACGCGACGCACACGCTCTCAGCTCGTTCGCCCGCGTACCATGTAATCCTTTATCCTTGGACCTATCCTATATGCCAAGCCGGTAAACAATTTCGCAATGCGAATCGCGCCTCGATCGGGAATTTCCTTATACACACGCTTCTACATAATAATAAAACACGCGCCGCGTTCGTAAGATCACGGCGGTGAGTGTCTCGCGCGCCCAAGGGGTGGGGGTTGCGGCGGGGTGGGGGGGGGGGGGGAGACTTCGTCGGACTAAATGCGCGCGAAACGACCTGGAAACGGCGACGCGACGAGAGACACTCGCGATTCGACGAACGAAATCGTGTTCTACCGGAAGTTTGTTAACGACGTAAACAATTTTATCTCGTCCTCGTCGTCGTCGTCGTCGATAAAAAGAAAAAGAAATAAAAAAGGAAAAGAAAAATCATTACAAAAATATTTTACAATGTTTGATATTTAATATTGATAATTAATAATTGCATGATTATAATTAGGTAAAAAAAAACATTATTTACAAGTAAATTCGACGTACGTCATTGACGAACGTTCGAATATTTTGTTTTATCAAATTTTCTTATCGTTCCTATCGAAAATTGGGACGGGAAGTATCGTCGTCTCGCCAAAAAAAAAAAAACGTCGATTTAAAAAAAAGTCCTCAGCAAAAAAAAAGAGAATTCACACTCGTTGAATAATTAACAAGTCCAAATTCCTGAAAAATTGCCAATCGCCTTTATCGAGCTGTATTAATAGGCGTTTATCGACGCGAGCAAGTCTGGAAGTTCTCGAAAAATCTGTCGTTCCATATTTTTAAATCCACTATATATATCTACCGTCTTTTATACCTATATATATATATACAAACCTGTATAAACATATATTCAAGAATCGGTGACACACGTGTTCGCGAGTCGCGCTCGTTCCACCTCATGGTGGTCGGATCAACGATCATTACCTCAATCCGCGAGAAAGACGGATAACGTACAATGCGAGGCTGATCGAAGCGAGATAGAGTCCGAGAATAACACAGGTCGACGGTGAGGTAAATAACGCCGAAAGGTAGAAGGGTGGAAGAGGAGTGAGGGCGGGAGAGGGGGGGGGGTTGGAAGAGTGGAGGAGAGTGAGAGAGAGAGAGAGAGAGACACGGCAACGCAACAGTTTAGAGTGAAGCGCGTTACGTCAGTGAAAGTGTTATGCCAATGTGGGCCGAGGCTAACCTGCTGCTGTTGCTGCTGCTGCTGCTGCTGCTGGTGCTGTTGCCGGTGTGGTGGTGGTGGTGGTGGTGGTGGTGGTCTGGTGATGGTGATGGTAATGGTGGTGGAGCTCTTCGAGAGAGACCTCTCTCTCTCTCTCTCTCTCTCTCTCCCTCTCCTCGCTTCCCCTGGAGCCTGCTCAAACACACGCTTCGTTTTATCATACACGTACTTACTGCACACATTCTCTCTCTCTCTCTTTCTCTCTCTATCTATCGCTTTTACAAATTTACTCGTACAAACACTATCGAGAAAATACAACTGTTGGATTATTGGGAATACGCTTTACAGTTCCTTATATATAAATACATAGATATTTATGTACGTGTGTGTGTGTGTGTGTATGGACAAACACACGTGTAGTAAGACGGCCTAGTTTCGTCGCGCACACGGAAATCGAGAGTGAACGCCGAATAGTTTCGGTACGCGAGCGGAATTACCGAGTTCTATGGTCAGCTGGGTGCGTTTGGCGAGAAAAGAGTCGATGCTGGCGGAGAGAGAGAGAGAGAGAGAGAGTGAGAGAGGGGCAGAGGGTGGAGGGGGTTTAGAGGGGCTTACAGTTTCAATGATAAACAAGGCTTATTCAAGGATCAATCGAAGCGTGGAAATACCGATTTCGACGAGATTTCTTATTTTATCACGATCGCGTGTACGATACGACGCGCCTATAGGTTTATACATACATATATTATGTTTGTATAAAATCGATGACGTTCGAGATACGAAGAGGCGCGTGTGAAATAATAAAAATCTCATTTAGGATTATTTGATAACGGTAATAATGAATAATCTGGGGGAAAAAAAAGAATGATAATTCGACCTTGTTATTGTTTGATGGGAATATTTATTTTTTTATTTTTAGAATTGTCTTCCGTTCGTGAGTTGTTTAAAAATATTGTGTTTGCTTGAAACGACGCCCATCTCGGATTACAATTATACATATATATGATTGTCTGTGCTATGGGAATACGTGATAAATAATCGTCGAGTAATACTTGAGAGAAACGCGCGGGCCGATAATGCACCGAGTGTCTCGGAACGATGATATAAATGCAAGCGTGTCATGCACCTTTTGTCTTGTGACGAACGACCACGACGAGACGAAGACGACGACGACCCATACATTTATGGATGCATCGAGAATACATCTTGTATGTATGAGACTCCTGATAACCAACGGTGTAAATACACGCCTCATGGCTACGGGCTCACGAAAGAAAGAGCACCGCGTTTGTGAACGTTTTGCTAAATGCATACACGTGACTCGCACGTGTATGCATAATGTAACCGTGTATCTTCGATCTATCTTCGCAGTCATTTGATATTTCTTTCTTTTTTTTTTTTACAATAGTCGTTCGGTACAGATTTTTTTTTCATCGTCTCACTTTATTCATTCAATTATTTTCTATCGTCCAATCTTGAATGTATATAAATTAAATTGCGTTAAAGAGAAAAATAATTTTTTCAAAAATCTCAATAAGAAAATATAAATTGGGAAAAAAATGTCGATTTTTTTCTATCTTGTCGCAGCTTCCTCGAGTGTTCGGGGGAAAATGTTGGTGCGGGGGTGTAGAGGAACACTCGGGAGTCGTATTTTCACGCGATATGTACGCTCTTGAATTTTCTTCGAGTGGACTGCTCTCTCGCACCCTCTCGATGGCCATCTGCGAGACGTTCCATCGGCGTTTCTCGCCTCGCGACAGCGGTAGAGAAACGTCATCTAGAGAGAGAGAGAGAGAGGGAGGGAGGGAGGTACATATACTCGCGCGTTCCTCGAGTGGCGTGGAAAAATCTTCGGTCGTAAGATAAGACTTCGTTTTCTCCCGACAGGATCGTTATTATACCATTGACGAGAATATCCTGCCTCTCGAATTTTCATTTTGTAGAAAAGCGGTAGAGAACCTTTGTGTGTAGGAAACGCGACCCTCGTGAACCGGAAGCATCTCCTTCGTGGCTGTGACGTTGTACAGGATACTGTCGATATATCGGGACATTTCGAAAAGGTTGACCGAACGTTTTCTCCTTCTCATAATTTCGAGCACGCGATAATTAATTAACCGAATGATTAACCAAATCGTAGAACCGTCGGCGTCTCATCGATATCAATTAAAACCCGTCGAGAATCACGAAAAGTCGTTTATAATTCGTCGCAAGATAAAATCGATTATCGTCATTTTCGAAAAATTCTTATCAATAATTTAATTCACCGATGTGCCCCCCCTTCCCTCCGGCGAAAATTGTAATCGATCTGAAGGCGCGAACCTCCTGGAATCTAACGTATCGACGTTTTTCTATTTTCGTCGCGATTCGTTTACCTCCCGCTCGTCTCGACCGCGGCGTTAATTATTCCTGAAAATACATCCCGTCCACTCTCGTGACGAATCGATATCTACGAGAAAAAAAAACTAATTTTCGCAACACCGATCTTATTTTACGCTGCGTCTTTCGGCTCGAGATTGAGAAAATCGTCGTTATAATAATGAAGAAAAAAAGAACGTCACGATTATACAGCAAAATCCTATCTCTAGTCGATAAAATCTCGAAGAGACTGTTTTTTCCGAGTCGAAAAGGAGTAAATCGATAATTAAAAGTCACGATTTCCGGGTAACGCAACGAGACGTTCGAAACCTGATTGCGAGCCTCGTCATCGATCTTAATCCACCGAAAAAAGAAAAAAAAAACTAACACAAACCGATCGCTCACCTGAGATATCGAGTATCGAATTGGGTCGTTTCGTTGATTACCTGCGAGGGAATCAAGCTCTACAGATAACGAGCCTCCTCCTTGTCTCTTCCAACACGCACGCAACACGATCGGCGGCCTATCGATACGATTTTATCGTCGTTCAAAATCGACACGAGAACCTTTCATCGTCGTTCGATCCAACAATTTGGCATAATCGATCGGTAATCGTGTCTCAATAAAAAAAAATAAAAAATACAAAAAAAAACACACACACACACACACCAATATCATTGCAATAATAATAAATAATGAATAATTCGCACACGGCTTAAATTTCTTTTCTGGGTTTCCTCGTTCTCTTCGTCATCGATCGCTTATCAGTTTTCAACATACGCGTACTTACACACGTACACACTCGTATATATACAAGATTCTATTACGTCAGCGCAAAAACACTCGAGAGAATTCGAGCAACGACAACAGCGTCGTCGTCGGGGTATAAATTGCGAATTGGGTCGTCGCCAGCATCTAGAGAGACCCAACGACACGAGATTACAAAGTTTCCTTACACGATCGCCGATCTTTTTTCTTTTTTTTGCTCTCTCCCTCTCTCTCTCTCGGTCATTTCTATGACGAGATAGGGGGGTCTCCTTGATTCTCGATGCGTTCTGGTGGCACGTTGCGCGTACACGGACGTGCGAGGGAAACGATATGAAATAGGAGAAGCTGCGTTACCTATGTATACATATATGTATATATATATATATTTGCAGCGAGATATTACCATAGATGGCATTAGTAGTAGTGTTGTAGCTCGAGTCCCCGGCACGCCAAGTCCGCGGCTCGCACTCTCGTTTCGCTCGGGCATAAAGACAGCCCGAGTGGTATGGGCAAATAGTACGTACTCCAATCTATCCATCCTCGTTCACGAGCCGGAGTCTATTAGCATCGAGCGTTTGTAGAGAGGCCACAGAGGGCCTTGACACAGTGCGTGTCAAGCGTTGCATGCGCGATAGCGGAAAGCGCAATCTATTTATCGCGATTTATCGACAATTTTGTGCTAACCGTTGATACGCACGCCAGGGCTATTCGACTTCTGTGTATTTATACGTATATCTATATTGGCATGGATGGATATGCATGTTACGATATTGTACTATATATATGTATATATATATATAAACGATTTAGTCACACGTATAACGTGATACGAGTGCACGATTAATATATATAGTTATATTTATATATGTGTAGTTATATATTTGATTTATCAACGAAACGGCGACACATAAACGGATTTTCTCTCGGACTTATAATTATATATGAGACTATCTACGTGCTGAGCTATTAATAGACTGGGTGAAAGAGAGAGAGAGAGAGAGAGAGAGAGAGAGAGAGGGGGATATGTTTAGAAATTTTTTTCAAATTTTTATTCCGCACGTTTGCAGCCAGTGTCAAACTCGACTGCTCAGTTCGTTCGACAAGCTACTTTTTTCCCATACTTGCTCTGACAATATTTTTCCCGTGATAAAAAATTTTCCCACTTTTTTTTTCTTGTTTTTTTTCTTCTCTTCTTATCAGCTACTTTTTCTTCCCCCGCTTTTCTCTCGACGCCTCGGAGCTATCGAGAAACGTCGATATGAGAGAAAAAGCGGTCTAGACGAATCATGACGGGGGTGTCTCGCAGGTAACCGTGAAGAAGAAGAAGAAGAAGAAGAAGAAGAAGAAGAAGAAGAAGGTGTAGGTAACGTGTAAGACTTTCGAGTGGGTGAGTGCCGAAGAAGCGAAACGAGGGTCGAGAGAGTCTCGTGGTAGTTTCTCAAACTCGATTTATTTCTTCGATATCGAAGACGTAATTCTTACGTATTATTTTCGATGAAAAATTTTCGAACCAACATTCGATACGCTTCGATTAATTACTAACTCGAAACAAAAAATAAACAAAAAAACACACTAATCTTCATTTTTTAAAAAATTAAACCAACAAAATTCTATCTCGTTAATTATTAATCAACAAATTACCGATTAATCGAGTAATCAATCTATTATTTTATCGTCGATGAAAAAAAAAGAAAAAATTTAATTAGCGATTTAATTGATAAAGACAAAAATAAACGAATTATTAGCCAAGTATCGTTACACAAGGAAACGACCCAATTCTCGGTTCGTATGCGACGACGACGGAGGAGAATTTTGTCATCGCAACGTCGCGACAAAAACAAACGAGTCATCGTTCGATAAGAATATTAAGGATTAAGGTGAACTCTCCCCCACCCCCTCCGCCCCTACCGTATAAGTACATTGTCGTAACACGTGCGCATGCACACTTGGAAAACGACGTGAAGAGTAGGTAAAACGAGAGTAGTCCCGATGTCTACGAACAAGAGAGAGAAAGAGAGTGGTGGAAAAAAGGCGAAGAAACGCGAGTGTTATGACCCACATGAAGCGCAAATTACTCGCGAGTTCTATATACTCGATAGTATATTACCTCTCTCTTACACTCGCGCTCGGTACAAAGACACGCGAGGGATGAAAAGCCGCGATGTTTTTTTCATAGCGTATCTCGTACGATAGTAAAAAGCTCGAAGCTTATTTTGTTATTCCTCCAACATTTGCTAGGAACGAGAGAGACAAGTAAAAAAGGAAAAAAAGAAAAGAAAGTTTTTCATCGAGGAGAAACAGCGAGGGTGAAAAGAAAAGAAAAATAAGTGCCTCGTTTGATGTAATCATCGAACACACAACGCGCCACGATGCTTTTACAAAACTATCTACGATGACCATCCCTCCTCCTTCTCCTCCCTCTGTTCACCCCCGCCCGCCACCCCTCTCGAGTATTAACGTAATTTACCCTCGAGCAAAACTTTTTAAGGGTCGTTCGCACTCGCCGTATGGGGAAAAAGTATATTACAGGTTTTTTATTCCAAGCCCTCTCTCTCTCTCTCTCTCTCTCTCTCTCTCTCTCTCTCTCTCTCTTTACCTCCTCATCCTCCTCAATGTGTCCTCCGCTTAGCGACGATCGGTTTTCCGCAACACATTTCGCGCTCGCGCGAGCTTACATCGCGATGATACCCCCCCCCCACCCTCTCCTCCTTCCTCTTCCAGTTCCACGAACGACCACGAAGCTCGTGTTCTCTCGCTCGTCCATTACACCACCTTTTTACGTCCAATGTACCGCGAGTCGGAAGGATAAAAGTACCTACTACGATATAGGTACTCACTGTTAAGCTTATCACGTTTTATGCATGGTCTCGATGAAGAACTCTGTTTAGTACGCTCGTGATATCTATACGTGAAACGGAGTGTTTTGAACCGATGGTTATTGGCAATTTAAGAACGATTGCGAGTACATCGTAAATCGAGAAACAAACAAAAAGACTTGAATTAATTTTATTCGAGGGTTTAATTTGTTAATTAATTTCATAGGTACGGATAAAATTTGCACGAAAACGAAATTTTCATTTCGATGGCAACTCTTTTTTTCTTCTTTTTCTCGTTATTAGAAAATTCATGAAATTTCGACGATTCGTCGACCTCGAGCTATAATTGGTGATCAAATAATTATCATTTCGATCGATCATCGTTTTAATATAAATATGATATATATGTACATATATATACGTTAAAATTACGTTTTATTTGATGAAATTAAAGTGATAATTAATTAATTCACAATTTATCAAAGTTTCGTAACGTTGTAATTTATCGTTTCGCGGAAATTGATCGAATATCGATATAATATGACTAATTAGCAATTGTAATAAATCAATTTCATGATTTTGGCGGGGTTTCGTTCGTCATTTTTCATCTGGGTCTACTCGTTGCTTGCCAATCGCTGTACCGTGTTGGTATAACGGCTCTCTTTCATTTACAACATATACTATACACGCATATATATATGTATATATACATATATATATATATACATGTCACGTTGCGAGGATCGAAAGAGCTCGCTCGCTCAGACATGCTAATTCGGTTCCAGGACAGAAAACGCAACCCCTCATTTCTCACCCCCCCCCCCCTCCTACCCTTGTAGAACGAGACGCGACGACGACCACAACAAAACCGACGACGACGACGTACAGAAAAATCGTTCTACCGTCTATCTACATATATACATAACTCATCACCGTGTACTCATCGCGCTTCTCGTATAGTTTTGTTGCTCCTCGTCTCTCTCTCTCTCTCTCTCTCTCTCGCTCTCTCGTCAGCCTCATATAATTTTCATCGTGAAAAACTTGCGAAATTATCGTGAGGTGAGCGCGCCAAAGGCCGTCGTCCGTACGTTCTTTCGTATATACTTCATTCGTGCACTCGACCTCACTCCCTCTCTCTTTTTCTCTCTAACGCCTACCCCCCCCCCCCCCCCCCCCCCCCCCCCCGCCCCCCTCACCCTCTCCCTACGTCGCAACCCCCGCGCGCGACTATCACGCATTACCGCACCCTCTGTGCTGTCCCCGGAACAAGAAATATCCGCCGGGCAAAATATAGCGAAAAAGCGACGTGTAGACGCGCCCGTAAAGTGAATAAATCGGAAAAAATGTAAAAGAAGCACCGAATGTAAAATAACAATGACGAAAAGAAAAAAAAGAAAAATCTTTCGCTGTAAAACTTTTCTTACCCTCTTGTTCCGTTTTCTTTTTGCGTTGTTTGATCATTTTTTTTTTGTCTTCTCTTTTCATTTCTATTTTCATTATTTTTATTGCGAGGGTACAAAGGGGTCGCGGTTACGTAGAACGGCGCGTAGTCGATATATTCATTTTCGTCGTGATATTATTACTTTTTCAAACGTTATCCGTAGCGAAAACTCACCGCGTACCTACTATAATATTTTGCATCCTTGTGTACGTTACATCGCACGCTACTATCATATTGCAGCCCATTACCAGTGGCGCGTATAAAACATATAAACCATCCCTATATATATATATTTTATATAGATATACGGTAAAAGGTAGATGGGTTTACCATTGGAAATTTGTTGCACCAGCGTAATTAAAGGGTCGTTGCGAGAAATCTCGTGTGCGGTATCCGTATTTGACGTTTTTGCAGTATAAATTTACTATAATGTAGGACCGTAGTGATGTATAATATAAAACGAGATACGTTAGGGATACGGATGTTTCAGTAAAAGCAGCTTATAAAGTCTTATATGTATATATATATGTGGAAGTGGAGTTTTGTGTGTAGGGGGCGATGGGAGGGGTTAGGGGTTGGGGGGGGGGGGGGGGCGACGTTATGTGGAAATGAACGTGACTCACTCGTTTCCGCGGTTTACCCTCTATAATTTTCCGCAACCTGGTATATTGCGAGCATTAGCAGCGAGGAGGATGATAGAGAGAGAGAGAGAGAAAGAGAGAGGAAAAAAATTGAAAGAGCTCTTCACGCGATATCCTGCTTGGCTGTACGAGCCTAAAAATAGCCGAAAAAAAAGTAAAAAAAAAAGAAAAAATGAAGTCGAACGTGGTGGAGCGAAGGGAGGAAACGGTAGAACACGATCGAGGCACATTGGCCGATTCGTTCGAAGCTGGAAAGATCGAAGGTAGAACACGAAAAAGGATAAATAAAACAAAGAAAAAGATGAGGGTAACGAAAAATAAAAAATAAAGCAGAAAATGGAGAAACGTGCGAAGAAAACATTACGCAGCCTTGACTCCCCTCGTAGCGTTTTAATGCGCCCTCTATAACTATATTTATACCTTTACCGGTCTCTCTCTCTCTCTCTCTCTCTCTCTCTCTCTCTCTCTCTCTCTTGCTCTGCCGAGGCGTTTTCCGAGTACGTACACCCGAGAGTACATATGCTTCACATACATATATATTTCATCGGCACCAGCGTATTCAGAGCCCTCGGAATATAACCCAGAGCTCCACATACATATGTGTCCGTGTGTCTGTATATATATATAATAGTTATTCAAAAATTCAAGTCTCTCGCCGCCGCGAGATGCTCTGCAGAAACATCGGCAGCCACCGTCGAGAGTTACGATGGAAAAGAGCGCGAGCGAGAGAGACAGAACGAGCGACAGGGGCTCGGAGGGGGGATGCTTGCAGAAAGCGGATGTGAAGAGTTTTTGCTGGTGCATGACTCCCCGAGCTCCGCCGCCGGGAGATAGAGAAAGAGACAGAGAGAGAGAAAGAGAGAAGGAAGGAAGGAATGAGAAAGAGAGTCGAGCGGGAGAGCGAAATGGAAACTCGAATGAGCCTTCAACCCGGCTATGAGACCGAGAGAAGCGAACCTGTTCGTAACGAGCCGTTTTATTCCGTCTCTACTCTCTCGCTATGTATGTACGATCTCTCTTTCTTTTCTCTCTCTCTCTCTATATATATATATATATATATATAACCTTAGCACGAATATACAATATATATGTTTACATATAGGCATAGGGGCCTGGGGGAGGGGGAAGGGAAGAGTGAGAAAAAGAAAGAGTTGTTTGGGAAGAGAGCAGAGAGCAGACGAGCTATATATATATATATAGGTGTGTATAAATTTGTATGTGTATGCGTGTGTGTGTATAGGGAGAAAACGAAGTCGAGGGTTGCCGACAAGTGAGGTAGGCCCAGGATCCTTGATAGGGAAGCAAAGTGAGAAGTCTTTCCGTTTCCCCCCTCCTCCTCGTCCTCGCTCGCTTTTTCTCGAAAGAGCGAGACCGAGAGAGGGAGAGGGAGCAAATATATGAGCTCGCTGGTGTTCTTTATTATACTCTTTCTCACACACACACACACACACACACGCACACAGAGCGAGAGAGTTTTTGGTGCTTTTGCTCGCGGCCAGGGTCGAAAGCTCGACGTGACGGGGGTGGTTTTCGCTCACGTCGTCCCAAGGTCGTCTGAGGGGCGGTCTTATCGATTTCGACCCGCTGCGGCACCCTGTTTTCACCGTCGAAACGCGAAAACTCACGCACACCTAGATCAATATAAAAACATACAGACGGGGTAGAAGGGGGTTGGCGAATCCCAACCCCCCAATCCGAGATCGCATATCCCTAGCGATATTTTCTCGATACTCTCGAGCTCTCTGTGTGACACACTGACGAGACGGTGATACGCCGCTTGCCTCGAAAAGAAAAAAGAAACTCGCGAGCTCGGGCTTGAGCGCGAAAAAAAAATCCTATCAGAGTTCCGATCCGAAGAAGCGATTTATATATACATATATATGTAGGTGTTTTTTCAACCCCCTCCGGCCGCCAGACGTATTTTCATCGAGCGCCACCAACGTGTTTCACTGTGCTGGTACGACCTCACGGGCTTTTCAGTTCGCGTCCGTGGAAGCTTCAAGGACGCACCGCCTCAACCTTCTCCTCTCCTTCGGGGTTAACACCTAAGACATGGCGCCGTCGCTTTCCTTTTTTTACCGACTCGGAAAACTCCCCGAATATAGTTTTTTAAAGGCTTCTTCTCTTTCGTGGAAAAACCCCCGTTTGTTCCTTTCCTCTTTGTACGTTGGGTGAAATTTGTCGCGCGTCGCAAAAATTTGGCCTAATTTTCATCTCGCGGTTTAAAGGAAAAAATCCATCGTCACAACCCTCTTTGCGCCAGTGCGGAAGGGTTGACGCGCTTTTAATAGGCCAACACACACATACACATACACAGAGGGACAGACATACACGTATCGAGCGAGAGAGCTAATCCACTTGCTCGTCGAGCCAGAAAACAGTTGGGACCCTTACCGTCGAGCGAAGATCGAGCAGGAATAATCATCGATGCGTCAATAATCTCAAACGTGTCGAGGGTTGTTTCGCGTCTATGTATAGAGCGCCGCGTAGCACTTCACGAGGTTTTCTGTGTTCCTTGTCAGAAGAAGCGCGATATGTAACCCGAGCATTGGACGCCCTCGATTATCGCCACGGTTTTTTATTCTCGTTTCATCCCCGTCGGTAGGGGTGGCTTGGCGTACCTACCCTCGGGGGGTTTCGAAGAAATAAACGCAATGGCCGAAGCGACGCAGCTGGGCGCGTCGAAGCTTCCCGGAACTTAATAATCGCCCGAAGATATAAATTTTTCCATCCCTTCAACCCCCTACTTTATCCGTCGCGAGAGTTTGTCGAGCAAAGGAAAAAAACGGTCGAGTCTCGTGTCTCGAGTCAAGGTCAACGGCGCGGTGACGTTAACGAAGTAAGAAGCTGCTCGACGTCGTTCGACCGAGTCAAAGGGGTGGAAAAAATAATCGCCCAAGGGGGTTGTGACCAAAGAGGGCGGCATATATATATATATATATATAAATAAACGTTTTGAGGATAGCCACGTAGAGGGTGTAGCCCGGTGGTCCAGACGGGGGTGCAATTACTTTTTCGCGGCTCATCGAGAGTGAACACGCCCCATTTACGAGTAACGAGACGACGACCGCGCTGGTGATTCTTCGCGTCCCCACTCTCTCGTTCGAGCGATAATAAGACTCGCGAGGGACTACGACCGCGAGAGTGTTTTTCTGGGGGTAAAACCCGACTTTACGTACACTCGCACATATCGTAAAGAGAAAAAGTAAACGCTTGGAAAAAATAGTCGAGACGAGAAAACTAGAAAGACGCCTCTCGACTTTTAACGTCCTTCTCGTCTCTGATCGTTCTGGATTTACTAGAATCGCGAATGCCCATCGGGGTAAAAAAAATCAATGTAAACACGACGAAACATATTAGGGGATGAAAATCTTACGCGACGTTGCAATCGTGTTCCAGCGAGAAATTCACGGCGACGCCGGTTCTCGATAGTTCCGTACGTTTCAAGGACGTGACCCCGTGAGTTCAGAAACCCTCTTATAGTCTTATATGTCTTATAGCGAAATCCTCGAATTCGTTAAAACCACCCCCGATCCCTGCGATCCCTCGAGTCTTGAGTCACGTTAGGAGAGTGTAATATATATAAAACAGCGCGTTAACGCACATTGTCGCAGCAGATAGTGAAAAACCTCGTTGTGTCGCTCGGATTGAATATCGATCGAGCGCGTTCTCCCTAATTGAAAGAAAAACTTGCATGATAAACCGAATTTTATCGTCCTTGTCCACGTCGCATGGCGGCTTGTGTTGTTCGCGAGAGAACCGGACGAGGTTGGCGATTTTTTCTATTTTTTTTTATTTCTAACCCCTCCGCCTCTTGCTCTCTTTTTACCCCTTTTTCCTCATTTTTCGCCAACGGCACGAAACCTAGGGGCGGAATAAAAGAAAAATACGAACGGAAACGGAGCGAGACGGAAATATAATGTCGAAGGACGAAAAGGTGAAACGCGACAGAGAGAGAGAGAGAGAGAGAGAGAGAGAGAGAGAAATATATACACACGGAGAAATGGAGAAATGGAGAGAGAGAAAGCGATATATCTATAGAGGGAGAAAAATGGGGGTTGCAAAAGTATTCGTGCGTCGTGAGGGAAGTGGGGGTGGTGAGAAGGATCCGTCTAGACTGTTTTCTCGCCCGATCCTGGCCTCTGCCGAGCGGTTACAGGGTGGGCGAGGAGGAGGAAGAGGATGGAGGGGGTTGAAGGGTTTGAACGCCGGGCTCGGAATCCGCGAGACTCGCCAGGGTATATAGCCAGCTACCAGGATGGAAGGGATGAAACGCGGTAGAACGGAGAAAGTTGCGAAGGCGTCGTCGTCGTCGTCGACGATGATGGCGGCGGTGGCGGCGGCGGCGGCGTGAGACGCGAAGCGTCCGAACCCTTCCGTGTAAAATCAGCCACTTTTCTTTTCAAAATTTTTCCAACCTTTTTCCCAAAAAGTTCCCCGTCTACGATTCTACTTAAAAATACTTGCTGCGAACTTTTTTTTTCCAATTATCTTCAACAATAAAAAAACGATTTTTTCATTGGTACGTTAAAATAAAATAATAATTATATTTATAATTTATAAAAAAACAAAATCGAACATCGCCCGAAAATATGATCTTTTTTTTATTGTAATGAAAAATTTAGTGTTACGTGGAAAGAGAAAAATATTGGAAAAAATATTGGAGTTTGGAAGACGTTCGTCGAGTCGGCACGGAACGTCTCGTGGATGGGAGCGAGAAGGGTGGTCGGGAGGGTGCGAGAGGCCAGGAGAACAGTGAAAGTCCTGGCGCTCGATAACCCCGACGTCAAGGTCACGGTCACGGCCTCGGCGGCTCCCACAGTCCTCACTCTCCTATTCTCTTCCTCCAAAACCACCGAACACCCCCATATTTTCTCTGCCTCGATCCACCCCCCCCCCCCCCCCCCCGCCCACCGCGCCCACCCCTTTCGCCTTCCCGCGGGCGCAGACGATTATCGGAACGATACGGAATTGGCGTCGTCCGACTGGCTCCGTTCCTCCTTCCTTTTCGCATACGTATACACGTATACACGTCTCTCATTTCGTTCCTTTCCTTTTCTACGTTATGTCCACGAGCTTTTTGTCTGCCTCGTTCCGTTTCGTGTTTTCTTTTCTTTCTTTTTTCGCTTACACGTATTTTCATTTTTTTCCCTCTACTTTTCGCTTCGTTCGTACGTCCGCGAAGTTCTCCGCGGGGGAGGGGGCTGGGATGGCAATAAGGAAAGTCAATACGAAACTCTCTCACGAGGAAATATTTATAAATTCATTATTATTATTATTTCTATTATAATATTATTAATAACATTATTATTATTCAGTGAAAATTAGAAATTTTGTTTTCGGGAAATGGAAAGAAAACGTTAGCAAAAGCGTGAAATTTTATAGCGTTGCGCGCGCACGCGAATGTTCTTGCAACGCCATACGGATAAATAAACATCGACCTACATGCTCGTTGAGAAAAAGACGAGAAAAACTAAGTGAGAGAGAGGGAGAGAGATAGAGATAGAGACAGAGAGAAAGAGATAGCGCAACACGATGCGGCCACTCCGGGTACCACACCGGTGAGCGGAGTGATACAATCCTATTACGCATATTGGACAAAGATTGCCGGAGATTTCCTCGGTGCCGAGATCGAGAACGTTGTGCGTTTTTTTTTTGTTCATTTTTTTTTCTTCCCTCGCCCGATTGTGCAACGAGAGAGCGCACGAGGGAATACGCGCGAGGAGACCAGAAGGATATATCAATCGCGGCCACCGACTTCCCCACGCGACGAATCGTCCGACGGCATGCACATTTTTTTTCCATCCACACAGATATCCTGTTACCGAGTTCGACTCCGTTCCCGCGAATATACGTAAGCGGCCGTAGCTCGTCAAACGCTCGAGGAATTTCCTTATCGTTTTAACATAATGCGTGTACGGCAAACGTTACCACTCTCGGGTCGGTTTGAAAAGAGACACTCGTAATGTAATAATATCAATCTTACAGCGCGGATATCCTCGCGAGTAAGCCCGTGAAAGGGAAGAAAATGATTTTAGTAAAAAGTCATGATATATATATTTTTTTCAATATCGAATTATTTTTACTATAAGTGATTAGTGATAATTCTTGTTATAAATTACAAACTTTTCGTAACAATGATATTTTTTTACTTTTGTCGTCATAAAAATTTGTTCTTCTTTGTTTTATTTATTACAGAAACATAATTTTTGCACGGAAAATCATTTTCTTACATTTCCTTTGAGTCAATTTCAAGCGAATGTTCCAACTAAAAAAAAGTTTTATTATCCGAATAATTAAAATAGTTTATTTTTTATATAAAAAAAAACATCGTCTCTTTCGAAAGAGAGAAAAGAAGATTCGTCGTATCTAACGTCTCGTCGGTATCCAGGAATTTACGAACTTGGAATAATATTTCGGAAATCGTGGGGGTTGGGGGGTGGGGATACCAAAAACGAGAGGTGAAAAAAAGATTAACGCGCTAGACGAGATGAGAAGTCTCCGCGATGTAAGAGCTTAAGGGATAAGCCCAAAGATTCGGCTGTATAACCTTGACCCCCCTCCCCCCTCTGTCGAATCGATCGGACGGGTGCGCGAGGGCGTTCGGTCGAGCTATACCCGGCAGTCGCCATGGCTACGAAAAGAGAGAGACGGGTCCTACGGAGAAATCCCTTTGGCACGCACTCGTACGCACTCGCGCGCCACCGGTAAAGCACCCGAGTAGCGAAGAAGTGTATACGGATACGGGTAGCTCTCTCTCACCCTCTCTCTCTCTCTCTCTCTCTCTCTTTCTCTCTCCTGATCCGGCTCGTCGCAGGTCCGCCCGGATGCCGAATTTTCTATTCCTTCAGGGCGTTCTCTCCCCGAAGCTCCGACGGGATTCCCTTTTTTTTCTCTTCGTCCTCTGGGTCGCTCGTCCTTTTTCGGATAGCACGAAAAAAAAGAGAAAAAACAGTACGCCTGCTCTCGAAATATCGCGAGAGCACGGAATCTTGGGGAAAAAAAGGAGACGAGGAAAAATAAATAAATAATAGGACGTAAAATAATCCGGACGAAAAGGAAAAACAAAAATAAAAAGCGATCCTTTTATCATTTGATGTTTCGCAAACGCGTGATTTTACCATCTAATTGTAAGACGAAACGACATCTCGATAAAACGAGAAAGAAAAAAATATTTTCGAATAGAATCGGATGAAACAAAAACAAAAATGATCTTTTCGTCGAACAACCCTTTTCATCCCTTGAACATAAGCGATCGCGATCGAGAAACGTTCGAAAAGACGTAAAGACACCGAGGAGTCACGACCACGCGACGAACGAATCAAAACACGAAGGGAACTAAGATCCAAAAAAAAAAAAAGAAAAAAGTTACGTCATAAATTGCGCCCGCAAGGAGCGTCCGAGAGAGTCCGACGGAGCTAGAGGAGAAGCAGCGTGAAAAAAAAACAAAACAAAAAAAAAACACGTTTTCCCAAATTATAATAATTATTCAGGCACCGCGTACGATAAGGTACAACCGGTGCGATAACTTTTTTTAATCAAGGGACCTTATTAAAGTGGCCTGGGATAACGGCGCGAGGCTACACGACGTGGAGCGAACTTTGTGAGTGAGAGACGGCGAACGAGGGGGCAGGGGGCGGTGGTTCGTCTGGTTGAGAGGCTACATACAAGGGTAGAGAGAGTTAGAGCGAGGGAGAGAGAGAGAGAGAGAGAGAGAGAGAAAGAGAGAAAAATAAACGAGAACCAAGAAGGAGAAAGTATATATCCAGCCAGACATAAATTACCGGGTCTCACAGGTGCCCTCGCAGAACAAAGTTTTTTTCCACCATTTTCTTCCCTCTCGCTCTCTCTCTCTCACACTCACTCACTCGCTCGGTCTTCCTCCCTCCGTCTAGGAGTTGAAGGTAAAGCTCGTAGACTTCGAGAAGGTGCGTGTAAGTCGTGTGTGTGCGAGCTGAAGAGCTTTTCTCCTCTCGCCCACTGGCCTCACCCTCCCCCCTCCCCCACCCTACCATCTGCCAAGAGACCCAAGTGGGGAGGAGGTGAGAGGGTATATAATGGCAAAAAAATGACGCGGTGCTTCGAGAGACGGGACGGCGAGGGGTGGATTCTCAGGCTTAACCTACCTTAACAGGGATGAGGTGGCGCTATGGGGAAGAAGGGGTAGGGTAGCATGGAGAAGGAAGGAAGGGGGGATGTGTCTGTTGTGAAAGTTGAAGCGGGCGGGAGATCGACATGACGTGTCTCGTATACCCTCTCGTACGTACATAGGTACGCGATAGCGAAAGGACGTTGAGTATCCGTCGTGAAAAGACTAAGGATATATGAGAGATAAAAAGACGTTGGGGTACGGCGAGAGAGAGAGAGAGACAGAATGGCGAACGGGGTTCAAATAGAAAGTGAGAATTTGCTCGGCCTGGAGGTGGCACATCCCGAAACCGCGAATGATTTTATCGAAGAGAACCGCGAGCCCTTGGAGGGTGAAAATTCATGAGAAAAAAAAATTAGTGTACACTGAGAAAAAGTTTAGAAAAAAAAAATGAACGAAAAAATGATCGACGAAGTAGGCTGAGATTCGTTCAGCCTGCGCGAACGACGACTACGAGAGGCGTCCCGTCTCGTCTCGTCTCGAAGATGAATACCGCACGGTCCGAAGATTGATGAAACTCGAATGATAAAACAAAAATTGTAAACAGGCGAGGTTTCGGGGACGAACGAGCGAGACGTTCGACCTTGAGAGGTAAAAAAAAAAGAATAAAAAAATGTTCTTCAAAAATTGTTCGAGCGTGTTCACGCTCTTCCACGATTTCGTCGAACGCGATTTTAATCACGTTCGAGCTTAAACAATTATTACTCGAACGTGATAATACACGATTGCTTATCATCAAAGAGAGAGAGGCAGACAGACAGAGAGAGAGAGAGAGAGAATTTTTTTTCTATAGAATACAGCGAGAGATACAATGTTTATGGGTAAAACGTCGCGGCATCGGATTTAAAAGGTCTGGAGTAGGGTAGGTCAGAGCGAGAGAATGGGAGCTTGAATATCGCGGATGGGGGCGATAAGGTTTACTCGATACGAAACCTGAGAGGGCGTTTTCAGTTTTTCGTCCTTCGAAAGCTTCTCCCTTCACCCCTTATCTTCGTCGACCCCCACGGTTCAACCCTTACACGTAAATACGTTTAAACACACACACGCGCGCGCGCACACACACGTATATATATATACATGAATATTGAGTTGGCCAAAAAGTAAATGCGTTTTTAAAATACGAACGTGTACGTCGATGTATAGAAAAAAAACGCAATTACTTTTTGGCCAAGCTCGTATCTATATTTATGTGTGATATGATCGGTGGATCAGTAGGTAATCCCTGTATCGCAACGGACTACGATAGACAGAGTAAAGAGAAACGATTTTCGAGGAGCGAGGATCGGGGAGGAAAGGAAGCCAGGGTGAACCAAAACAGTGGAGCTCGAGGGTTGGAGAAAGTTCGAGTAAAAACGTCGAGAGGGAAGGGAAGTGAGAGAGAGAGAGAGAGAGAGAGAGAGAGAGAGAGAGAGAGAAAGAAAGAGGGTGATGGAAATGTCCATTTTCGGGTTCGAAGGCACGGTGGCTTCAAGGACGACCACGCCCTGTCTGCTACCACTACAACCATCTTCTATAACCACCCTTGTGAGATTCACCCCCCACATACACCCCTCTCGCCCTCGCAACTCGCAGAATAAAACCCGGGCGAAATTTACTCCGTCGACTGGAAACAACCGAAAACTCTATGATACACGCGATGCGGAGGAGGAGAATTAAAAAGAAAAACAACAACGACAATAACGAGCGAAATCGAGACGAGAGGAAGCTTCACAACAATTTGCGTCTCAAGGACGAATTTTATGAATTTTATTCTCCAACTTAAACGCGAGAGAATCGAAACGATTGAGAGTGAGAGTAAAACAGTCTGACCGATTTATTTTCTTCCATCGACCACGTGGTCGACAAATTTGGATCACACGATTCGATCAATATTGCATAACTTTCGAATTCTCCAAAAATTAGTTCAGTGTGTCAGAGAACATTAAATTTCCTCGGAAGAACGATACGACGTAAATCTTTTTTTCATCCCTCATCCTTCGTCTCGTTGCAATTATTTAACTCAATTTCCGTTTTCCCCTTTGAGAAAGAAAAAGAAACGACTTTGACGAGTTTCAGAAGCGATCGAAACTATCTCCTTGGTTCAAGAGATCACGCGTTACACCGTCCAAGGAGAAGAGTATCGAGTGATGTGGCGAGTAAGAGAGAGAGAGAGAGAGAGAGAGAGAGAGAGAGAGGGTGGGGAGGTCACCAAGCGGTTTTTTTATCAGTCGCGGATATGGAAAAAAATAAAAATTAAGACTAACGAATCGAGTCGACTTCTTCTACAAACGGAAAAGAGGCTGTTGCAATCTTTTTTCCATTTTTTTTTTTTTTTTAATATTATTACCACTTATCACGCCATAACTCGAGAGAGTTTTAATGAAAGCGTTTGATATCTCGAAAAAAATATACGAGCGTACATACACAGACACACCGGGCGAGAGTCTCGTTTGTTATTGTTGTTGCTGCGTCCAACGTCGGGCACGAAGAGATGCGCATGCGCGCGCAAAATTATTAGGACAGCGCACGCGCGCGCCTGCGGTTCGGCTCACGGACGGTTGTTTCTATCGCAATTGTTTCACGCGATATATTCGCTCATCGTGCGATCCACTTTCGTGTGAGATTTGCGCATGGCGTCGTATATATAAATATAGTTATATATTTAACTCGATGAGGATAATGTACGCCCCTAGACGGCAAAATTTCGTACCGGGCGGGGGGCCATTAGGATTTCCTTCGTAACGAGAGTACGGTTTACCGTCCGCGATACGTGGATACGCGCGTACCCATTATCTCTCGGACTTCAAGGCCTCTCGGACGATCGTTCGCTCAGAACGAGCGGGTGAATAGCGCGGAACTCGCCTCTCGTATCCGACAGACTACTGTTTCTTTTTTTTCTTTCTTCTTCTTCTTCTTCTTCTTCTTCTTCTTCTTCTTCTTCTTCGCTATCTTCTGTTGTAGGCTATTCTCGTACCGAGTGTTGCATACCTTCGCGAATATTTTCCTCGCGCACTCGTGTATCGCCTCGCTCGCTGACCGAGTGAACCGCGATTTCGTTTTCTCTTTTCTTTTTTGGACGTTCGCGTTCGAGTCAAATTTCGTATTTAATATTCAATATTTATGGAGGGATCGATTTAATATTCGAGATTCCTCGATCGATCGATCGATCGTATTTGATATTTTCGACTATGACGATGTAATTAGAAAAATTATGAAAGTCGTTGATAGGGGACATTTTTGATCCGAGGATACCAAACGCCGTGATAAAATCGTCGTTATTCTCGAGCCGAGAAATTGCTTTCACGCTCGAAACGAGAATAAGCCTCCACCCCCTCGTTGTGCGTGACGATCGTGGGTGAAAATATTCCGAGCTGAAGAATCCTTCTTTTCTTCCCCCGAATTAACGGTCTCAAGGCCAGAAGAAAAATCACATCCACTTGCTTCCAGATTTCTTCGAGTTCCGACGAAAGAAAAAAAAAGAAAGAAAGAAAAATTTCTATAATAACATCGTCTTGCGTAGAAACGCGTAGAAACGTCGAGACGTGTACCATGACCTCGACAACTCGGGATTCAACGATGCAGAGAAGACCACCCTTAGCGCGCTCTCGCATTCGTACCTACCATGCGCACTTCGGCTCGATTGCGGGAGAGAGTCTGAAAAGTATGAGAAAAAAAACAAATTCTCCTCATCCTCTCGTAATCGTGTTTTTGTCGTTAATTCGTTTTTTTCTTCTAATCTCGTTGACGTTTTCTCGTTATTCGTATATCTTTTCAATCTTCGTGCGTGCTCGCGTCGAAAGGACGTTTTCTACGAATGCGTGAAAAAAAGTCTCGTCTATTTGCGTACTTGGAAAAAAACCACCCCCTACCCCCTCGCCGGTGAGGGATGAAGTTTGATCGGTGGATGAAAACTTATTATTTCTGTATCATCGACGTCTCGAACATTCTCCGTTAACCATCGATCAAAGCAAATGTAATATTGACCCACCGACCCTCGATTCTCGAGCACCATAACGTAAAAAGAAAATTCCCACGAACCTTCGTTTACACGAAAATAATTGATCGACCGAAAAAAAAGCTTTCGCTTTCTTCCTATACGTGCGTTATGTAATTGTCTCGCCTGAAACTTTCGGGGGCACCTTGGTCGTGTTGTTTTTTTTTCTTTTTCCACTCCCTCGGCCCCCAACCACTTCCCCCTCTCTCTCTCTCCCTCTCCCCCTTTTTTCCCTTTATTCGGCACGAAGGGTGGCTCTCTCTCGCTCGGCACAGTTGTGACGAGGGTTGGTATAACTCCCGCCGATTCCCTCTTGGCTCTATCGTGTCTATGTGCGTTCGCCTGTGTGTGTGTGTGTGTGTGTGTCTGTGTGTGACCATCAGGGACGCGCGAGAACAAAATTACGAGGTCGGTTAGACCAGAGCCCTGTGGCTCGAGGGTGAAAGACGGTCATCGGTGAAGACTGACAGAGAGAGAAAGAGAGAGAGGGGAAGAAAAGAGTGGAGATTGCGAAAACCGTAGACCGAGACGTTCTATCGCCAATGGCTCTTCTCCGACAGTGGTAGATGATGGGGAAAGAAAGAAGGAGAGGGGGGGGGCAGTCGAGGAGTATGTTACAGCGGTCGGCGATAAGGTGGCGCTGGTGTTTGTCGACGGAAAGGAAGTCTGGTTGGGGTAGGACGAACCCCAGAAGGTCGTTGAAAGGACGCGACGTGTTCTCCCTCTCTTTTTATCGTTCTTTCTCTCCTCCTAACCCGCGCCCTATTTCACTCTCTCTCTCTCTTTCAACCCTCGAGCCTCCTAACACCCCCAACCTCCCCCGTCCCACTGTATCCCCCTCATTGCCCTCACTCACCCTCACCGGGCCGTTGGCTGTTCGTGATGTGGTAGGCGTAGGTCAGCACCCACCTACGCATTAACTCAATCAATACGCGTCTTTGCCTGGGTACCACGCTAGATCGCTTTTGTTTCCCTACACCCCCTCCCCCTCCCGCACCCCTTCTCACCTTTCACACCCCCGTCTCGTCTCGTCACTTTTCTCAGCCCGCTTTCTTTTCATACATACGTATAGTCGACCTCGTCCACCGTTTGCCTCCCCTCCCCTCTAAAAGCCTTCAAGGTCTCCTTGGGCCTCGAGAGAAAAAACCACCCCAAAAGCGACAAAAAAAAGGAAAAACTTTTCCTCCATCCCTCAGTCGCGTATATTGCGAGAGTGGTCTGCCCTTACGGTCCGTCGACAGCTTGATTTTTCGTCGTGGCGTTCTACGATTAATACCCGGAATTTAGCCACGAGGGTCGATTCTAAATCGTGGAAAAAATTGAAAAACCAAATAATCGAAACGATTCTTACGATTACGATCGATCGAAGTGTCGATTTATTCGAATTAATAAAAAAAAGGAAAAAAGAAAAAAAATCTAGGTTAATCGACAAATCTTTTCACGATCGTTAATGAGCAACAAGCATTTCACATCGTTTATGATCTTGAAACGCGAATAAACGAATGCAAAACGATCGTATATACGATCGAACTGCCGGAAACGAGAGGCATTAGGAACAAAATCGTTTTCGACGCGTTGATTTTTTTTAACGCGCGTATCTAACATGCGATCCGTTTTACCCGACGATATATTCGTACATATATATATATCAGATATATAAATAACTATAGCGTATATGTAATCGACAAGCTATATACGTGTAAAACGCTACCGATCTCCCTCGGTCGTTGGTTCTCTCGCGTGAAACTCGCGCGTGCGCATATACGATCATAGCCGAGCGTGCGAGGGAAAACGAACGAGACAAGTGTTTTTTTACAACAACAAAAAAACACCAGCACATATACAAACATATATATGCTCGGATACGCGCCTGAGATGGAACGCTTTTGCTTGCCGATGGCGCGAGGGAAAAAATCGGTGCGCATGCGCGCTTGTGCGCGTGCGTGAGTGCGTGTACTCGCATCGGTGCAACAGCGAGCCCCGTCCCTGTTGCGCTCGCGGTCCGAGCAAGAGTGCAAACGAGAGTGGTAGTGGGGGTAGGGAGATGTGTGCTAGGAGTAGAGTGGTGGCCGGCGGGGCAGGGGGGGGGGGGGGGAGAGACTCGCTCGCGACGACAACGACGACGACGAGAAGCATCGAGAGTAGTAGGAAAATTCAGGTCGCGCCTTGACACACTTGCACGCCACCACGTGCATCGCCAACGAGGCGCATGCGTCTCACGACGAGAGAGGAGAATATGCGCTATAGTGCACTTCTCGACTATATATGTGCACTTTGGTGCGAACAACGAGATATATAGATATATTTTATATGTACATGTGTGTGTGTGTGTGTGTGTGTGTATTTTTGTTTGCATGTATACACGTTGGTCGGATCGGGTTGTATTTCTTTTTCTCTCCAATCGCGTAAAAGCGTCCAATGTATAAATTCCGGCGCAACGAAATGAGACGATCGAATTTTTATACAGTTCGTCGGGACTAAACGCCTCCCCGTTTGAACCTGTAAAACGCGTTATAACGACGTCTTGAAAGAGTTTGCCTTTTTTTCGCGACACCGGGTGACTCGATACTTCCGGGGGTGGGGAAGGGGGGAGGGGGGGGGGGGGTGGCTTGGAATAAAAATAATACCACGGGGCTAAACGTAGACATATTTTATGATAAAAATTATTTTTCTTTTTTTCTTATTGTCAATAAAAGTTACATCGTTGATTTAACGAATAATTGTTTTTTTTTGGTAATATTTATGCTTTGGTAATGAATATGCTTTTTTTGCGACCGCGTGACTCGATACTTCCGGGGGACGGGGCAGGGGAGGGGGTGGCTTGGAATAAAATAATACCGCGGGGCTAACATCTAAACGTGGACATATTTTATGATAAAAATTATTTTTCTCTTTTTCTTATTGTCAATAAAAGTTACATCGTTGATTTAACGAATAATTGTTTTTTTTTTTTTTTGGTAATATTTTTGTCAAATTATTTTCATACGTGAGAAACTTTTTGAAACGGAAAGTAAGCGAGTCGAGAGACATTGCGTTGGACGAGAGACGAGATCGGGAGAGGGATCGAGCGATAACCTGGATAAAATGTAACGCGGGCGCGCGCGATGGTAAACGGAGTCATCGGAAAAATCGTCGTCGTCGTCGTCGTCGTCGTCATGATTGTTTCTTTATCGTGAGCGCGAGCTCTCGAGTATTGTCGATTCAATAGGGGAAACAGAAGAAGAAGTAGAAAGAAAAAGACAAAAAAAAAAAAAGCAAATTGTATACGAAACGTAGCGATAAGAAAAGAATCGCGAGACGAGCGAGCGCGAGAAGAGAATTTCTTTCTTTTTCGCCGTTCTCTCGTTCTTCGTCACTTCCGGTTTCGATTTAGCCGCATCGACGAGTCATAGGAAATCTGGAACGCATTCCTTCTCCGACTTGCTCCGTGTTCGATCTCCTTTGCAACGTGTTTTGCTTTTCTTTTTTTTTCCTCGATCTCCCGTCCGGTGCACGTATATTCGCTCGGCCAAAAAGTAATTGCGTTTCCAATAGAGGGACCACGCGTGTCCGTCAATTAGAAAAAAAAAACGCAATTACTTTCTGGCCAAGCTTAATGTACGGATATATATATCGGTCGAACGATTTTCTTCATTATCTCTTTAATGAATCACACGCCTCTTGCGTATTTAAGATAATTGACCCTCTCTCCCTCTTTCTCTCTTTCTCTCTTTCTCTCTCTCTCTCTCCATCCATCCATCTTTCGTTTTTCTCACTCGCGCACATTTTTTTTCCCTTGTTATTCGTGGTCGCATAAGCGCAGCGTCGTGCAATATCTCCCTCGTTGCATTCCTCTCCTTTTCCCTCTCTCTCCCTCTCTCTCTCTCTCTTCAGCATCGTGACGCAAGGTTATCATCGTCGTTGCGCCGGGACTGGTGGCACGACGATGCGAATATATCGGTGAATGAGATACGAAACAAAGAGAGACAGGAGATAATACGAGAAGTTAATAATCTTCGGTTATAATTTTTGCGCAATCGATCGTTGCTCACGGTGCAACGAACGAATTTTCTCTCTCCTGCATCACGTCACCTCTAGAAACATATATATACACATATTTTTTCTTAATTACATTCGACGAGATTGCATGAGAAAAAAGAAGCAAAAGAAAAACTATAATTAAAGTCACGCGCGAATATTTCATTAAATTAAAAACGAAGGGAAACAAAAAAACTCAAAACAATCGTTCGAAAATAAAAATAAAAAGATCGATCTATTTCCAAATTTCGATGGAATTCAATCGAACATAGGCGACTCGATAAATGCGGAAAGCGTCGAAATATTTTCCTACAATTTCGCTCTTCTTTTTTTCGCAAATTCCACTGAAAGAAAAAAGTTTATCGAAACGAAACAAAACCACACGTTTCACGGTATAGAGAGTGTTCTCGTTTGTAAAAGTACGGACGGTCTGTATCTATATATACATAGAATACAGTAATAGACGCCTATATAGCAATGACAAGCGAGCCCATTCAGTAATAGGAAAGAGAAAGAGAGTGCGGCTTTTGCCTAGATAAAATTCACTGACTATGACTGAGGGAAAGGTGGAATCTCTTGGGTGTTCCCAACAGGCGCATCGTCGTGGAAGCACATCGAGGCGAAGAAGGAAAGGAGTTTGCGATGGAAAGAAAAAAGAAAAAAGAAAAAAGAAAAAAGAAAAAAGAAAAAAGAAAAACAAGTTGAAAAAACAACAACGACAACAACAACAGATCGCAACTACGACTTCGTTCATAGTCCTATTGGAGTTTCACTGGTATTACTCTTACCTCGCTACCGCGAGTTTGCCATAAATGCGTCTATACACTTATACAGACAGACAGACATTAAGACGTATGTATGTGTGTGTGTGTGTGTGTGTATGTGTATAGAACGTAAAGGTACTAGCTTCAAGTTGGATCGTTCTTTGGCGAAGCGAGCGTGAATTCGCACGCGACCTCGTCGCGCAGCAAAAGTCTCGTAGAGGCGGAATCCCCGCGCGTCGATACGATTTCCTATTCTCTCTTTTTCCTAAGCTCTCTCGGTTGAGCTAGATGGCACTCGGCGACACTCGTTGCACAAAAAATACACTTCGTCTTTCGATCGTAAGGCGGGAAGGAAATTTTTCTCGTGGGAATAAAAAAAGGAAAGGTTCTTTTAAAAAAAAAAAATTTTTTTTTTAATGATGATTAATCATTCGTTTAAGGAAAATATTTGGAAAAATTTGTATTTATGTCGCGCAACGATTATGCGAGAGACGATTCGTAGCTTGGAGGTAAAAGAATGCGATGATTTTTTTTTATATCGAGGAAAAAAAACGAAGATTTTTGCAAAAATATTTTTAATTCAATAATTCCTTTTGCAAATAAGATAAAACTTAAGTATATAAATTTCGCGATTCGTGCGCGTCTGTGATAACGTGCTCGACTCCATTTCGAGCTGTTTTTTCGTAGCTTCTTCCTGTTTTCTTTTTTTTGTTATCGTGTGTCTTTCGTTGTTTTTTTTCTTCTTTTTGTTATCGTTTCGTCGAATCCAACGAAAATTTGAGATATCGTTTCGAGATTTTCCTACGAGTGTGACGTCCAACTCCGGTCCGGATGATCGTCGAGATTCGTCGCATATATAGAAATATATAAAATTGCTACTAGACACGCACAAAAGCACACGATGCAAAGAGCGAACTCGAGTAGCCATCGTCGTCGTCGTCGTCGTCGTCGTCGTCGTCGTCGTCGTCGTCGTTGACGACGATGCGGTCTTATCTAGGCCATGGCTAGCATGCACACGAGCGCGAAACCGTTCTCGCGAGTCGTCGTCCCTCTTCCCCCCCCCCCCCCCTATCTCTCTCTCTCTCTCTCCGATGTGCATCGAGCGCTCGGGCCAAACGACTCGCTTTATGCCACTCGACGATGCAACGAGAGAACGAGAGATCCATGCGCCACGCGCGCCGATCGCCTCTCGTCCACGATGCTGCGCGTACCCGAGTCTCTTGCGGAGATTGTTTTTCCTTTTTATGCACTCACTATAATATATATAAATATATATTAAAAAGTGCCTATTGATATCGCCTTCCAAAAGTCTTCGTCACGGGAGCCGTCCGTCCGCACTCAAATCTCATCAACGCATGAACCGATCGAGCTGAAATTTATACTATAAATGTATTTTATTATAAGAAAAATGCCTTTTGTGTATAAATCCATTCGGACTTTGTTAAATATAAAAAATTGTTAAAAACATACCTATTTTTGGGCCAAAAAGCTATTTTGTATCTGTCAATGTCCGGATCTCAGCAATCTGTGAACTAATGTTTATATAACTTGTACTATATCTTTATGAGACCTCAAAGAAGTGTCTTCTACAGTTTAAAAACTTTACAATTTTGTTAATCACTAAATTTAAACAAAAGAAAACGTTTTTTGCATTTTTGTTAGATGCATGGAAACGTGTGAACGAAATTTTTTTATTTCAGCCTATTACTTTCATTTTAACACTTTTTAAGTGTTCCAAAAGTTTAAAGGCATTTGAACAATTATAACACATTATTTAAATAATTTTTAAGCATGTTTTTTTTGCCATAAAATAACACTTGTTCTTCTTGTCTTCTCTCTCTCTCTCTCGGTCTCTCTCTCGTTTTCTTTCCTCACGCGCGCGACGAAAACGTTTAGCGTCTAGCGAAATCCTTTTAGCCACCTCGCCCTCGTGATATCACCTTAACGAGACGAATCGATCGCGCGAGTGATCGACGAACGTTGTTGCTGCTGCATTTTCTTTAAATCTTTTTTTCTGACCATACGCGTTTCACGATCGCGAGAATCGAATGAAAGAGATCGACGAAACGATTTTCACGTATCGTCAATCGCGCTAATCCGATCGATCGATCGATCGATCGAATTCGATTTCTTTTGTACGAATCGTTAGATTCGATACGATTCGTGTCGACGTAATTAAACGAGTTCGAACGGATTAATTATTCGTGACGAATTTGAATTTTTCACGATCGCGACTCTCGTCGTCGTTCGAGGAAAAATCGAATTTTGGAAAATTTATTTAGTTCGCTGCCAAGCCGATTTTCACTTTCGATCGGTCACGCGAACGAACGCGTGAGGATTTTTCACCGGCAACGAGACGAGACGTTTCGCGCGCGTATGAGTAAAGAAAAACGTGCCATTTTCTCTCGCTACCGTTCGTGCTGATAGATTTCGGTTAAATTCTCCCTTTTTTTCTTATTAAATAAATAAATAAATAAATAAATAAGTATATATATTTGTTTATTTTTTTTCTTATATCTTCGCGAGAGAATTCTCCCTCGGAGGAGCGAGGAACGATTCTCTTGAGCGTGACGGGAAGTTGCTGTAGGCGAAGCCTCCCCTCTCCCTCCTCCCTTCCCTCCCCCGTGGCTTCGTCGCCCCGCGTGACTTCGTAGTTTCAAGGATGAGAAAGGGGATATCAGTGCAGTGGGAAACCCGGCGTGAAAAATAAAACTAAACGGTCCGCGAGAAGGAACAAGGATGGAGCTGTGAACGAGGCGAAGGAAAACAAAATAATGAAGCGTTCGAAATATTTTTTTTTTACCGAAAAATAAATATATTATTATATTATATTATATTATACAAATGACGAAATGAAAAAAATTATGTAATTTTACGTAATGAAAATAGCAATTTTTTTTTTTTTTTTTTTTTTTTTTTTTTTTTTTTTTTCATAAATATTCGAGACATTGAACGATACGAATAAATCGTGCTCGGTCGAACGGAAAATACGCATATAAATATGTATGTAATACATTTTATATACATACGTGTATATATATACATATATATATATATATGTATGGTGTCATCATAAATACATCCAATTATAATCGACCCAGAACTCGCTCGCGGATAATAAAGTTCACGTACGTGCGTGGTTACGTATCAAGCCGACACTGACGTCCGGCGATAAAAAAAAAGGAAAGAAATAAAAAGAAGAAATCTCCACGAAGTGTCCAAAGAGAGGGGGGGGGGGGGGGGGGGGGTAAAAAGAAAAAAGGAGAGAGATCGACACTGAAAGTGAGAGTCTTTCTCTCTATCTCTTTCTCGTTCTCTCGTTGTATTTACGTTAGATTGTCAACTGGACTTACGTCGTTCGGTCGGTCGGTCGGTCGGTCGGTCGGTCGGTCGGTCGCGGTGGAGCTCGCGGTCCAAATAACAAAAATATAAATAGCGAAGATCGAAACGAACAGATAGATGGAGAGAGAAAGAAAAAAAGATAAAGAGAGATATATAGAGAGAAAGAGTAAGAACAAGGATAAATTTTCAGATAAATTAATTTCTCGCACGTGTTTGGTACAAGAAGTTTTTAATGCGTGCGTCCAACAAAATATGTTTTCACAGCGGATCGAGAATGAGGGAGACGGAGCATCGAAACTTCTTCCTCATATTTGTTTACTATTATTTATTATTATTCTCATCACTGTTTTCGATCTTCTCTCTTTTTTTTTTCCATCGCCACTTTAATATTCGCGGCCGCATTCTTTCATCGCCCGTCCGTCTCTTTTTCCTCCATACGCGAGAGTCGCCTTTTGTCCCCTCGTATACGCGTGATACGCGCGCTCGATCACTTTTATCTCATTTCTCTAACCGCGAAAGACACGCGAGGATGAGCGCGTCTGGAGAGACGGACCGTTGGCGAATCGCGAGAGGGGTGGGGTGGGGGGGGGGGGAGAAGGGAGAGTCGCGAAGACTGCGAGAGGGATGCGAAAGAAACGAGTATGGAGGAAAAGATTGCGCGGCGAAACTCGCGATTGGAAGAGAAAGAGGGAGGAAGGAAAAGAAAGGAAGAGAGAGAGAGAGAGAGAGAGAGAGAGAATGATCGCGAAGAGGGTGAGAGAAGGGGGGTGGAGCTCAGTATCTCGCGGGAGATTGGCGATTCACCGATTTAAAAATAGGCCGAGAGACCTGCAGTCGTCGTTTCGATCCAGGATGCACGGCGTATAGACGTTTGAACGACGAGAGACGAGAGAAACTATCTCGTTCGATTTCCTGCTTCGAAATTCATTAGCGTCTTCGTATCGAGATCAATCGGATAAAGATAAATAAAAAAATTGATCCATTCTGTTGAAAATAATTACATTGCGAAAGGAAATCGTTAAATTCTCGATCGATATTTTTTTTCATAAATGTTACGATTTATCAATCGAGAATTTATCGATAAAATTGAAATTCGTATTAATTTCACGTACCTAAATACATTTATCGAGAATTGTTTGAAATTATCAGAAATTTTCGCATTGATATATTTACCGTTGCCTAAATATACATAAACGTGAATTTTTTTTTTTAAATCACTATCGACTTTGACCACAAATATTTTCTCCTATATTTTAATAAAAGGAAAGAAGAAGACGAATAAGAAGAAAAAGAGAATAAAAAAAGATCATCGATTTTAAAAACTCGACGTATCGTCTTCTTTTTCGCGGTTGCATAGTTCGACGAGAGTCTCGACGATCTGTTGCCGCTGCGGTGCAGTTGCATCGCAGCAGTAGCTCGCGAGAAAGAGAGAGAGAGAGATAGAGAGGGGGGGGGGGGGGGGGGCGAGAGTGGAGAACTGCGGACGCGCGGACATCGCGGTGGGGATTAGGCCTTGGGAGAGTTCGCTGCACCTCCCGTCCGTTCTTACGTCCTGCCCCGTCTACTCACGCTCACTCTCTCTCTCTCTCTCTCTCTCGCACACACACACACACTCCGTTCTTCCCTCTCGCCAACCCCCCCCCCTCCCACCCTCCCCCACCAGCCCTCTCTCATCGTTGCACCGACGACGCGACGACGACGACAGCGACTACGCGACGACTCGCAACTTCCAACTTCCCCTTTCCAAGACGTTCACCGTGTGTAACGACTTCAACGATGCAACATAATTGACGAGAGACACACATCCCGAGACACGTACACGCTTGAAATTGCACTTTTGCGACTAATACCGATTTTCTTCGGTAAATAAACGCGCCCGTATAACCGTGAGTTTGTAATCCGTGTAACGCTGACACGTTTTATTGAACGTATTAGGTACGGTAAAAAAAAAAAAAGATTTTTTTTTATAGATTTGTTTAAAAAATTTATCTCACTATCTCGATGGGATTGAAGATTTTTTTTTTTTAAATTTATATTTACTTAGAGCAACGGAATTTTGAGTCGGTTCGGCAACGATTTGATTATTTTGATTTAATTAATGCCGATTAAATTGTTACTTTTCAATTGTAATTTCTCATTTTTTAATTATCATCGCGTTTGCCTTTATATATATATGTATATATATTATCGCACTTGCGAAGGGAGAAAGAGTGCATTTGCTGATAAAATTGTCGTTATATACATATATATATATACGTACCTACACATACATAGATATCGCTCGTGCTGACCGCGTGTGACCGCGAGGGAACGCGATCACTCTCTCGGGCGCTCCCGAGCGCACACATTGTAGACACAATAAAAGAGGAGAAGGCTCTCTTTATATATACAATAACGTCCGCAATGGAGAGTCACTTCGTTCAGCCGGACGTGCGTTCACTTATGCACTGTACATATAGTATTGTTCCCTTTCCTCTATCGTCTCTCATCGTACATACACGGTACATTATATTAACACTACCGTGTTATATATATATATATCTCATATATCATATCTCATATCTCATAGCGCCCTTATCAAAATACATCGAACCGTGTACGATCCGTTAAATAATACATATTTAATAATAATAATGATAAATAATATTTTTTTTTTTATCACGATAAACTCGTTCTCTCGCGGCGCTTATAAGAATTTACACAAATATAAAGAAATTGCTTCAGATTATACGGGAACGGAACGTCACGTAACGGCAACGAAAACGTACGTCAAAATTTGGTAGCATGGATTTCAGTAGGAATGAACATATACTTGGCGCGCAACGATCGCTACGTTTCGCCACTCGTCAATCTTTTGTCAGTGTCGATAGGTACATGCCGTTGCCGTTACGTCCACGATTACAACCGAAAACGCTTCTTCAAATTGATTTCCTTTACTTCCCTTTGATTAGAAAATAATTATTAGAAATTCTTTATTAATCAAACAAAATTGAACACGATTGAAATTCGACCGTATGTATGTATATATGTATGTTACTATGGTTATATATAGCTTTTTAGCTTATATATCGGTACATCGCGCGCGCGTATATAAAAGTACGAAGGGAGCGTGTATGGCGTACGTTGTGTAGATCGTAGCGCACGCGGGAACGGACCTTGGGAAGCCCGTTCTTAGCGGATCGAGGGAATCTTTCCGGTTCTCGGGCGCGTCGGCGGTGAGGTACTTGGCAAGGGGCGGGAGGGCAGAAGAGGGGGGGGGGGGGGGGGGGGAGTCGGCACTCGCGTCTCTCTCTCTCTCTCTCTCTCTCTCTCTCTGCCCCAGCCCCCGATAGGGGGGTTTTCTTCGTCCTCTTCTTCTTCTTCTTCTTCTTCTTCTTCTTCTTCTTCTTCTTCGTCTTCTTCTTCTTCGTCTTCTTCTTCTTCTTCTTCTTCTTCGCCATCGTCGTCTTCGTTCCTTGTTGTGTCGTGCCCTTGAAGAGCTGTACTACCTCGACTAACATGCTATATATATATATATATTGAGAGAGAGAGAGAGAGAGAGAGAGAGAGAATTTGTACGGTGTCCCTTCGTACAAAGTCCAGCAGGAAAGCACACTTGAAAGCGAGCCTCCCTCTCTCTCTCTCCCCTTCCCCCTCTCCCCCCCCCCCCTCTCATCTCTTTCTCCCTCTCTTTCTCTCACTCACTCACTCGACTGAATTCTGGAGAGTTCTGTATTGCACCAGCTACTTTGGCTCTCTTTCTTCGCGTTTCCTCGACACCTCGTCGACTCTCTCCTCTATCTCGGAGAAGAGAGAGAGAGAGTGTGAGGTGAAAGAAAAAAAAACGCTTACGACGACTGTACGACTGCCCTGGGAAAATAAAAGCCACGAGAGAGAGAGAGAGAGAGAGGGAGAGGGGGAGACTCTTGCTTCCTTGCAACGCGTCACTCCCCCGACACACACACACACACACAAATTTATTTATACATCTATATATATATATATATACAGCCATGAATTTATATATATACCTATATGTAGTTCCGTTTGCCTATATACCTACTACTGTTGTGCATGCATTCCGTGTAACTTTACTTTGCCACCGCTCATTGCAAAGCAAGGTGAAAAATAATTGACTGAGTGCCCGGATTCTCTTCCATACATTTTTACCTTCTCTCCCCCTTCCCTCTTCACTGCCACCCTGTCTCACCGCCCTCCCCGCTCGTACCCTTCACCGCTCCCCCATCGAGCCACTCTCGTTCTCCCCGCGCGATGCCAGCGCCATCTTTAAGTTTCTGTACATATCGGCGGGAGAGCCACCGGGAGAGAAACGTGTCGAGGAAAAGTGCGCGTTAGTCTCGGCCTGAATCGCCCGCTAATGTCTCTTCCTCCTGCACACCCCTCCACCCCCCCCCCCGCACTCCTCCCATCATCCTTTTTCTCCCTAGCGAAATTTGCTTTTTTTTTTCATTTCTTTCTAACTCTAACATTGGCGCGAAGTTTTATTTTTATTTTCATTTTTCTTTCTCTGTCTGTCTCTCTTTCTGTTGGGCGTAACGACAAATTAAACTGGTACACCTCCGGCCTAGGCCAACGAGACTCGTCTCTTGCAATTGATGCGAATCTTTGTTGTTTTTTTTTCTTTTTAAGCAAAAAAAGAAAAATTTTGTTTTTCTATCTCGAATCTTCTTCGTCTTGTTTCGCGGATGCGAGGGATTCTTAAACTTAATAATAAATAATGAGAGGACTCGATAAACGTCCGGCGAAACACGTATTTATCAATCGACCGTGAGATCCTCTCGCGAAGATCACTAAAGCGTTAGACACTTTCTTCTAAAGCGGTAGATAATCGCGTGTTCGAGGTAGGAACGAAGGAGAGTGGAACAACAACAACAGCAACAACGGAATAAGAACAAAATTTATAACGACGCGGAAACACGTGTTTCCGGTTATAATAAATTAATCGAAAGTCACTTTTGGACGTGAGGATATTATTATCCTCGCGCGTTACTATTCTCGTATCCAACGACGTTTCTCATCGACGACACACGTTCGTCGTTATTTTCTTTTCGATTCTATCGACGATATTTTACGATTTCTAGATAAATTTTTTGTATCAATAAAATCACTGTATAAAATAAATTAATAATTACGTCGACATTGATTTCATAATTTTTAATTATGATTTTTTATAATAATCGTGGATTAATTCGATTTTATCGTTCGTTCAATAATTTTGTATTTTTCTATAATTATACTGTTACAGGTGAGTGTCTCTTCTCGTATCGATACGAATCTCTGTCCGAGGATACTTTTGACTACAAACGTGAGTAAAGAAAAAAAATGTTACTTTATCCAATTTAGCGAAAACAAAAAATCCTATACAAAAAAGAAAATGTAACGCCATTTTATCATTCGTCAATTAAAATATATGATTATTAAAAATTTAACATATAATTATCAAGATATAGAAAAATCCATGAATATTCGAACAAAATCAGAAACGCCGTCCTAATTTTTATCTCCCCCCTTCTCAACTTCTTCGATCTTCTCGCATCGAAAGAAACATCGCGTGCCAATTTCCCCCCGTTACGCACACTCGGCGTTGCACCGTTTCGTGCGGAATTTAGCCTCGTAACGTCTCTCGACACGTAGCATCGAGAAGATAACGAGAGAAAGAAAAAGAAAAAAAAAAAAAAAAAGAAAAAATCCAGAGCAACTTTTGCTCGCTTTTCCTCTCGAAAAACGTGAAAACTCTCGAAGCAAAACTCTTCTCTCCGGAGTAAAACGCTCGGGTATATACACACGGTGCCGAGAGAAGAGGAAACGCGAGCGGCGAGCTCGGCTCCAGATTCGTTTTGTTCCGGTCGTTCGAGTTTGAAGGCGCCTTCTTCTCTTCTCTTTTTTTTTGTATCTTCAACTTTAGCTGTTACGAGCGAATATTATCATCTCTTCGGGTATCAAGAACACCGATAAAAACATATAACTATACATCTCTCTCTCTCTCTCTATATATATATATATATATATAGTTAGGGAAAGAATGAATAGCGAATCGTTGCACCGCGACGCTCGGTGGCCGCGATGCAACGGTTTGTCGGTGATGGATTAGAAATCGCGGCAGTTTTCCTGGATTGGGCGTCGTCCACGCGGACGATTCTCTCGTCGGATCGGCGAGAGTTTATACACGACGCGCCAAACCGATCTCTTTCTTTCTCTCTTTTCTCTCTCTCTTTCTCTCTCTCTCTCTTTCTCTCGGTCGTTTTCTCTCCGCGCACACCAGCCGGTCAACGGTGCGTTGCGTTTTTGCGTGAAACTTGTAACTCTCCACTCTCTTCGCCGGTGAATTTCTTCTCGATCTATTCCCTCGCTTTTCCGACGCGCTGCTCTCTCTTCTTTCGTTGCGACGCGACGAGTTTCCTGTCTATACGCACCCTACGACACTTTCAGATCGATATTGTTTCACGCTTTGGTCTTAACTATAATCTTTCTTTCTCGAGAGAGAAGAGAGAAGAAGAGAGAAAGAAAGAGATATATATATATATATATAATTAATATATAGGTATATATGTATATAATATAAAGTATATATACGAATCTATGTATGTATATATAAAGTAGAGTTCTATATTTAAAATTTGATCGATCGACGATTCGCATTTCCGCTGTTACACGAGAACCGTTTGCCTTCTCGTGTGTCCACCACGCGCGATTTTCTCTCTCTCTCTCTCTCTTCCGTAACGCTCGAACGAGCATCGTCCGAATCCGCGGTATTACAGCATCGAGATTGCATAATTCGAGACCCGAAAGACGAAAAAAAAAAAAATTCGATCGAAACGTATGTAAGGGGCCAATTCGGTGGCGTAATTGATCGTCGTTGAAATTATGTTTATTTATCTTTAATTTATTTTCTTTTTTAATGTTTTATTTTCGATACTTTTTCATTTTTTCGACGACGACGATGCAGTCGAGATTACGCTCTCGTCGCGAAGTACAGAATCTTGCGTTTCTGTTTTATAACCCGGGCGGGTATCGCTCCGGCGAGATACCCGATTGATAAGCCGTCAGAGGCCACTGATAAACTCTCCTCTCTCTCTCTCTCTCTCTCTCTCTGTCTTCTTTCACGCTGTGTGTATTACGATTCGTCTCGAGATGCAACGAAACGTTACGTGACGAGTACGACGAATACAACGACGGAAACAAAAAAAAAGAATTCTTCATTCCGATACGATTATTAATTAAATTATCCTCTTAATAATTCAAATTTTCATTTATTAAGAGACAATTTTGTGAGAAATAAATTAAATTGTCTCTCAACCGGAAAAATTATAATTTTTCTTATTATCATTATCAACAATAATCAAAATATCAACCCCCCTTTATTTCCTCTTATCATAATTTAATTACTATCGAATAAAATCTCCCTTTTTCCTTTATTTTTAATTACAAAAATACAAATTTTGTTTCTCAAGAAACAGAGAGAGAGAGAGAGAGAGAGAGAGAGAGAGAGAGAGAGAGCGGGCGAGAGAGCAGAAGAAAAAAAGTAATTTCTCACGAAGCTTTCGACTGTCCTCGAAAGGAATAAGAAACCTTCTCGGGCTTTCTCGCTCCGGTGATCGACTCGGCCTTCGTGCGCGAAAAACACCGATCTCGTCCCGATAAAACGCGTTCCGCAGTTCTCGCTACGTATATAAAACGCGTACTTCGTACGTCGTACGTGTGTCTGTGTGTGTGTGTATAAAAGATGGCGTTGTGCATGCACGTGGGTTTCAGCGGCGAAGAGGACGCGCGTACGACGCGTATTCGCCCGTGGTCCCCGCCAGAGTGCGCGCGTGTGCGCGTGTGTCTGCGAGAGGGAAGCGAAACGTCGGAAACTCCCCCGAAGCGACAAAGATCTGATCGTGAGCAACGCGTTGTGTATACGAGCCAGTGGGAATCTCTCGCCCGCCGCTTGCACACAAACACACACACACACACACCTCCTGATTGTACACCGTCCTCTTTCTCGTTACGATTTATTCAAAAGGTCTTACGTACGTACGTAAGACGCGATATTTAATCCTCGAACGAGACTTTTCGTAACTCTCGCGCACCTGTTGCAATTTCTGATAAAGCGCTACGAGTGAGGACTCTCCGATTTATTCGATACGCAGATGCGTTTTAATGCCATTTATATCTAGCCAACGAGTGTAACCGCACGTCCAAGTTTGGACGACGAGTCGAAATTCGATCGTTAAATACAATTTTCGATATTTAATAAAATTTTACAAAATTTGTTCATCTCATTGTTACGAATTATTATTTATTATCCTATAAAAAAAAAATTGTTTCCAAAGTAATTATTAATAATAATCGATCGTTTTTAATATTTTTGCAAAAACGACGATTTTTTAAATTAATTATACGAGGATATTGACTCTGTCTCGTTAATCATTCGATTATTTAATAATATCGTCTCTACCCTCGTTACAATTATTTATTCAGATTTTTCCAACGTATCGTCGTTTCGTAAATGATAAAAAACGATATGATCTATTAAATATTACCAGAGAAGCAGTGGTGAAGATAGAAAACAGAGAGAGAGAGAGAGAGAGAGAGAGATAGAAAGGGGGTGGGGAGCACAAATCGAGATCAGCGGCCCTGTCCTTAATTGACCTCGCCGCGCTTTAAATAAGCTTCGCGCACGAGTCTCGAGTGCGGCGACATTGATAGCGAAGCGTTACTATTCGTCATGGTAAACTAGCGTTACAAATCCGAGCGTCGCCCGTACCCCCGGGTCGCTATCGTCCCGTTAACAACCCCCTCCTGCCCCAACCCCCACCCCCGCACACAGGATTCTCCTACCGTCCCAATATAGTCGCGAAAATAGTTTTTCGCGTATGGCGACCGAGTCAACGTCGTTTAAACGAGAGCCAGGCGCCTTGGGGACGTTGTCATAGGTCTAGTCATCGAGGATTTCCCCCCGTTTCCGAGCATCGCCTCTGATTCCCGTTCACCATTCATCTTTTCGCGATTAATTTTTATCTTTTTCTTTTATTTTTCTCTCTCTTGTTGATTTTCTATGATTTTTTGTTGTTATTTTTTCCATAGACAATAAATAGTCTCATTGCCATTGCCGAGATGATAAATGACCTAGGGGGAAGAAATAGATCGTAAGCGCGTAAGAACGACGAACGTTTGCTCGTACGTGATAAAAGAAAAATGAAAAATTCGATGCGATGGATCTCGACACAGCTGCCTAGACTCTCCGATAGCGATATGTCCCTCTATAATATCTTACATACATACATATATATATATATATATATGCGTTAAAACATTGTATATATGTATTAGTACGAGTGGTGCATAAATGTATAAATAGAAGCGTTCCTAAGGAGTGGTGATGGTGGAGGTAGTGGGGGGAGAGCGTTGGTACGACGATAGCTCGAGAAACGTCCGTTAATATAACTATATATAATTCTTATTCTCCGGCATAACTAGTCCTATCCCAACATTATCGTATACATACGATAGCGGTTATATACTCATCTACGAGAAAAAAAAAAAAGAAAAAAAAAGAAAGAAAAAAAAATAATATATATCTTTCAGCAACTGGGAGAAACCGATGGCGACGCAAGGTGGCGCTGCATGGCGGTAAGAGCGCTCGCCTCGCTGTCTATCTCTCTCTCTCTCTCTCTCGCTCGCTCGCTCGCTCACTCACCGTCTCCCTCGCTCGCGCTCACTGCTGTAAATACGTGGCACGCGGATATAACAGAGCGTCGACGTTGCGGTAGGCCTCGCTCTGTCTCTCGCGAACGAGGGAGAACCGTGACTGTGTGCGAGAGAGAGAGATAGTCTCGTTGCTCCGGAACCTTTCGTCGCACAGGAACCACTTGAGAACGTGTTGGTGCGCTGCGAATCGTGGCTCGATATTATCCATAAGCGTCAAGATTTTGCCGAGAAGGTCGAAAGAGCATTCGTTCCTCCGATACTCGAAAAGAAACGAAAAAAAAACACGCACATCGCGTACGAAAAAAAATCACGCGCGTACCGCGTTTAATGTATTTGCGGGTTTATCGCGGGCGAAGAGTCACGCAGAGAGGCACGAAGCGACGGACGACGACGACGTACGAAAATACACGAGCGTCGCGCGAACGACTCTCGATTTCGCTCGTACGAGACATTTCGCTGCGAGTAGACAGCGAGTCACTTTTATTTTCTTTCTTTTTTTTTCATTTCTTCTTCTTCTTTCTTTCCTTCGCAAACTTCTCGGAAGTTTTAAACTGTTGGACTGTTTTCCGTTACGTTAGAAAGTACTTTTTACGACTGTTGTTCATAATTTTTTAATGATATTGTATAAATTTTATTTATTTCGATGATAGGGTTAATTTAATTTAGGAGGCGAACGATATTTAAAGATTTCATTCGATCGATCGACGAACGAAATATTGTCTAAATTCAAATTACACAACGAGGAAAACAAAAAAAAAAAGAATTTGTGGATTTTTATAATTTGATGAATAATTTCAGCAGTCATTGATCGTATAATCGATTAACTCGCTGATGGTTACACGAGACTCGCGAATACGCGTGTAATACACGAGATTCGAAGGTTGTCCGTATGAGCGATGGCGAAAAAAGAAATTAAAACGAAACTTTGTGAGAGACGAGTCAATTAATGAATCGATTAATTGATCGGCTTGCCCAAACTGTACCCCCCCCCCCTTCCCCCTAAGGCACGTAAATGCGTGTACGTATAGTATGATCGGGAGGAACGAGAGTTAGCGGATCGTCGAGAGAAAGAGAGAAAGAGAGAGAGAGTGAGAGCGCGCGCGAGTGAGAGAGTAGCTGAGGAGTCAGTCAGTGTGCCACCGGCGCCTCCACCTCCTTCGCTCTACCGCCTCCGCCATTGCCTTCTCACTCTGTCTCTCTCTCTCGCTCTCAACCGGGCCATATTTATTCCCCTTACCCGCCCCCCCCCCCGCCCCTCTTGCCGCTCGTCGAGCTCGCGCGCCGGCTCACACACCGCCCGGCTACCTCACACTCAACCGTGGTCTCCTCCGGCCTCCCCACCCCCCAACCCTCCCTCACCGTTGTGCGCCGTCGTCGTGCCGCGCGCCACTGCCACGGTCCACGCTCTCCCGACGTAAACACACAGTCGAGGGTGAGCCGTCGACGAGGCAACACACGCGGTTGCTCCATCTCGTTCGTTCCCTCACACCGCATAACCACAAAACGCGATCTTTTTTTTTTTACAGTTTTACGTTTTCGATCGGGTCTTTTTGTTACATGTCGCCTAAGCGCGTCACTCGATAATACGTTTCGTTTATTGCTTCGTACCCAGGTACAAGGATACAATCACGGGAATAAAAAGCGAGTAAGAAAGAAAATACGAATAAAAATTGATATTTACATATAAAACAACAGTGATTCATCGACATTGAGATATACAAGTGTGTTTTCAACGCGAATTATTTTCGTTAACGATCGTACGTGTGTATATGTGAATGTGTTTAACAGGAAGACGGGGACATAGACAAAAAGTGTCAAATTGTTATTCGTAATCGAAAGAAGAAGAGAAAAAATAAAACGAGATAAAAAATATAGAGCATATTATAAAAGCCAAATCACCGGCAATATTATCGTCTCCCGACGCTATTTCGTTGAAGATAATTGCCGGCACTGTATAAATATATACGCGTAGAGAGCGATACGTAAGAGTGATCTCGGTTTCGTGGCGATAAATAATCGCGAGTTCTCCCGAGTTTAGAGAAGCGCCTGTCAACCTCGAGGACAACGACGACGACGACGAAAGAAAAGAAAAAAAAACAACACACAGTCACGACGAGAAAAATCTCTAAATTCGCAATTTACCGTCCGCGAGACCGAAATAATCCGCATCGTGCGCGACAGAGTCGAATAGTGTAGCGCGTGACACCGGAACGCGAAAATTTTCGTACAAATACGTTTGTCGAAAGAAAAAAGCAAGAAATAAAAGAGAAAAAAACAGGCTCGTGCGAATTTCGAGCGAAGGATTCGAGTCGAGGAAGAAACATAAGTCACAGAGCGGCGCGTGGGGGGGGAAACAAAGCTTGGCGATATCGTCGAGAGAGTGTCGCGAGCGCGAGTGTCTGTGCGCGTGTGTGTGTGAGAGAGTCGGAGAGTAAGAACGAAAAGAAAAGAAAGGTCGTTGCGGGCGAACGAACGAGGCGGAAGGTGTAGAGCGTCAGCGCCACTACGGGAAAGTGTGCAACTCTCTCTCTCTTTTTCTCTCGTTGTGATAGAGCGCGTTTAGAGAACGAAAGCTTCTCGTGCAAGACGAGGACAAAGAGGAGAGAAGCAGAAGAAGAAGAAGAAGAAGAAGAAGAAGAAGAGGAAGAAGAAGAAGAAGAAGAAGATAGACAGCCGGTAAAGGAGAGGCCGGTACGGCGCTCGTTGAAGTCGCGTCTCGCGTGAATCTCTCGCAAATATATATATATATGTGTTACGCATAGAAACGAAGAGTCGTGCAGTGCTGCTGCTGTTGCCTGCTCTCCGTGAAGCGTTCCCGTACGTGTCCCTCTCGCGCGCTTAGCCACGGCGCGTCTGGACGTTTTTATCGCTCTTTTTTTCTCCTCTCCTCCTCTCTCTCTCTCTCCCTCTCGTTCTCTCCACTCCACCTCGTCCGCGCCCGTCCCAATCGAGCTTATAATATGCTCGTGTGCTCGCTTTTGCTCTCGACGTGCAAGATGGTGATGGCGGTAGTGCTCTGGTAGAGGTCAAGGTCCGCTGCCGGGCGGGACCAGCGGCGGAGAGACAGAGAAAGAAACGGAGATCTCGGCCGCCTGTATTATAACGGAAGTGTCGGAGTACCATAGTGCATAAAATATAATTATATACATACATACATATATATATATATATAAACCGTGCTGGTAGCGGAAGAGGAAGAAGAACCGGAAGTATAAAGAAAAAAATTACGCAAGAGATTACTAAAAAAAAAAAAAAAAAAAAAAAAAAAATGTTGGAAGATCAACCCCTCGATCTAAGCGTTCGCGTTGGCGATTATGCCGAATACGTGAAAACCGAGGAGACGAACAACGTCGAGGATCGAGTCGATTACGAAAATCGTGAAAACGATGATTCCCAACAAAAAATTCATCGCAAGGATACGATGGAGGATTATTCGTCGAGTAGCGCCGCTGCCGCCGCTGCTGCAGCTGCGGCTATGAGGCTACGCGGTTTAATAACCGCTTCCTCGACGACCGGCGAATATTCGCAGTGCGAGGATCGCAACACATGCTCCGAGGACTCGGACGACTCGTGCTCGGACAACAATCAGAAGGATGCTGGTAGTGGCGCGAGATCGAGATCTCGACCACCCGGCACGAAACCTTACAAGAAGAACCTCATGAGGCGATACCGTGAGTCTTGAATCGATGGATTTTTTTTTTTTTTTTTTTTTTTTTTTTTTTTTTTTTTTTTTGCGCAACGTCGTAGAGTAATTTTTTTTGTGATTTTTGAAAAATATATTTGGGAGATCGGAGACGATTTATGTGTGATATTCTCGTTACGATTGGAATGAAAATTGCAATTTGCGATTTTTTTTTTTTCATTTTGTTTTTTTTATATCGTTAAGTTTGAGAGATTAAAATTATCTCTCGGCGGTTGTGAGAAGACGGTGAGATCTTATCTCGTTGCGATAAGAAACTTTGTATTTTCTTCTTCTTTTTCTTCTTTTTTTTTTTTAAATTACAACATTCGCTCGAGCAAAATTGATTTATTCGAGAAAATGAACATTTTTTTTCACTAATTTCTATTTTCTTCTCGTACCTTCGTTCAAGATCAAAAACAAGGAAAATCACGTTTTTGACAATTTTTCAATATTTCCCACCGTCGTTTCCCAAATTATTCCGAGATTTTCAATTTTCCCTTAAAAAAAAAAAAAAGAAAAAAAATTATTTCGATCGAAAAATTTCGTCGTATCTCCCTCGTGTAAAAATTATCGAAAAGATTGATCCATCGCGTTGCCCCAGTTGGAAATTTTTTTTTCTCTCTCGCCCGAGTAATAAAATCGCGAGAGACGATTTTTTTCCTTTTTTAATTTTTTTCGTTAATTTTTTTCTCAAGACAGACACGTAGACTCGTCTCGTCTCTCGTCGTCTCGAGACGAGAGAAAGAACGCGATGCGTAAACATACGTAAGTGCGTGTGTGCGTAATTTCGCCAAAGAGACGGCGAAGGGGTAGGGGGTGAGGGGCGAGAGAGAGAGAGTCGAATCCGAGACTATACGCTAAAGATAAAAAAGAAATTACGCAATCGTACCTCGCGAAGGTCGCGAAAGCCGCGATCGAGACTTCGCGAGCACTTTTTCGTCGCTGATTATAAAACATACTCGATATTCTTCGCGCGTATGAGAAAGATTCGCTTGTATAACTCGTATGATTTCTATTTTTTTTTTCTTTTTTTTTTCTTTTTTTAATTCTCTTTTTTTTTCTCTTCCTCTCTTCGATCTTCGATAATAAACCATCCGGCCTGTAACCTGCCCCAACCCTGACGAAATTAATGCTCGAATCTTGCTCTCTCTCTCTCTCTCTCTCTCTCTCTTTCTTGTATTTTTTTCTCATTTTTTTTTTCACTCGACATCCTCTATCGCACGATAAATTATTCGTACCCTCGCGAAAATAACGATTTTTGTCCAACGTTGCTTCTCTCTCTCTCTCTTTTTCTCTCTCTCTCTCTCTGTTTCTCTCTCTATTTGTCTCTCTTTCGCTCTATAACTTTTTTCTTCTCTCTCTCTCTGTATATTATACACACACCCGGTAACAGCTGTATGCGACGCTGTAACTTCCCATGTTTTTTTTCCTTTATTTTTCTTGTTGTTTTTTTTTTTTTTTTTTTTTTTTTTTTGCAAATTGCTCGCGCACACAATAACCCCGAAGCAACGCACTATCCCGGCCATATGGAGGGCGAACTCCCGAGAGCCGAGTGCACTGACACTCGGCCGATGATTAACATTGACGATTATTGTTATTGTAAAATTAATTAGTCTCGCGTGAGAGCAACGAACGAAATTTCACGATGATAATATTGTTTTCGCGTCGGCGAATTAATTCTTTTTCGATCCTCGTTCGAGGCTCGACGAGCGCGTAAAATAATTAGTAATGTAGCTTCGTGGATACGTTGTCGAAAGAAGAAAAATCAATTTTTGAAAATAAATTGTGCGAATTTTTGCAAAACGTATAAATTGATATTTATTTTTGAATCGTTTTCTTTTTTTAATTTCATTATTTTATTTCCGGAATTCTTTGCCCTCGGACTTTGATTCGACTCGTGAAAAATTGACTTTCAACCCTTTCGACGATGTCTTTCGTACGACCCGAGTCCTTGAATAAAGGACGTCACGGGGGGTGTCCTTTGGTATACGCATGTTGAAAATTCTTTTCGTCGCTCGTGCGACTCCCTTCTCGCGTTGAAAGTGGAGAAAAGCGTGCCGAGGGGGTGCGAGAAGAACTTTCGAATGAAATTGCGACGGTCGACATCCACGTTCGCCTCGAAACTGTGGCTGTACGAGGGAGAAAGTTACCCTCGGCCCAAAATTTTCAAGAAAAATTTCTCTCCTCCATTTTTCATTTTAGTCACAGCGTCCCACCCCTGCGGCATGTTTTTTCATAAGAAAACCTTTGCGTTAAATCTCTCGTTGCAAACGCATCGGAAAACGAGAGTGCGCATGCGCGTGTATGAGAGAGAGAGAGAGAGAGAAAATATTTTGACGAGAGGATTTCCAAGTCTCGCTTCTCTCCTCTACCGAGATCGCCCACGGGCTTTCCCGCTCTCGAGACAATTTTCAACTTTCTCTCGCAACACGTTCCGAGTTTGTCAACGATTTAGCTCGCTCTCACTTCCTCCCCCTCCCGTTCCACCTAATTTCCTCTGAAATTTTTCGTCGACGCGTGTGTAACCTATTACGCATAAATCCAGCGTGCCAAAAGTTTTAGAAATCGATAATTCGCCAAATTCAAATTTCAAACTAATTAACAAAAAAATTGTCTTTGAAAAAAAAAACAAACAAACAATTTTTTTAACAATTGATTAATTAATTTAATCAATGATTTACTATTTTATTTATTTTATTATTCCTATAATTTCATCCGAGCGGAAGGAAAAATTCATATTTTGTCTAGTCTCCCACGTATTTCCGGTAATTTATTATATTTTTCTCGAAGAATGAGAGAAAAGTCTTCCAAAGAAAAAAAAAAGAAAAAAAAATTACCGTTTCCAGCATAGAAAACCCTTTCTTGACTTCTATCTTATTCCTTCCTGGCCACCTAATAGCTCCATCTCTCTCTTTCGGAAGTCTCGACCGTGGGCGGTCCGAGGGGATACACACCAGGATATACTCGTAGCTACCGTTTGACTCATTGGCTTCTTGCGGCGTGGCGCTCGCTCGTTTCCTTTCTTCATTACTTTCTCTCTCTCTCTCTCTCTCTCTCTCTCTCTCTCTCCTTTTCTCTCCTACAAGCCCTGCGATGCAAGGAAAAAATTTCGTCGAGAACGACTAAACCGTCTAATCCACTCGGGTCTTTTTCTTTATCCTTCATTTCGTACACAGACGCAGGTACCTGCTAGTCTCTCGCTTTTAAAAACCTCTATGGAATATAAATTTATTTTTACGACACCTGAATCATCCAAAAAATGAAGATATATCTATATATTTATATATACGTTTTGTACAAATATTTGATGTTCGGAGATACGGGTATATAGACAAATATTGGCTTGGCCAAGAAGTAATTGCGTTTCTAATACGTATGAACTTGTGTGTTAAGTATGGGCGAAATAACGCAGTTACTTTTTGGCCAAGCATCGACGATAAACCTACAAAGTGTTTTTTTTTTTATTATTTTTTTTTTTTTTTTTCACTCTCGCTCGTTGCCCGTAAACGTTGTATAGCCTGCGACATAGTAACGATAGTCACACGTCCCTCGTACCCGCTCTTATCATCGACCCTCTCGCTTTATTATTCCACAATCGATAATCAATCAATCTCCAACACCGACCGCCATACGAAAATAACTCTTTCGAGTTCTACACAACAAACCCGCGCGATACAAAAGCCCCAATGAAACATATCGAACAGGTACGAAGTTATCTCTCTCTCTCTCTCTCTCTCTTTCTATCTGTATCCACGTTTCAATTGAAAATCCGTATTAATAAATTGCGCAAGAATTATTATTACTCAATCGTATTTGTGTTATGCACCAACCTCGCGATAATGGATTCTCATCTCTTTTGTCGCTCACTTTTATCTCAAATTGAGCGATCCGTTGGCTTTGCAAATATCTCGAAATAGTAATAATGGCCAATGATAACAATAACGAGAAAAGAGAGAGAGGGAGAGAGAGAGGAACATAGGGATTTTAGGTTACATTGTGTATTTCTCGGTTTCGTATAAATTACGTATTTTGTACGATATATTATGGGAATAACATATTCTATAATTGGAAGTTTATCGTGATGAAAGAGCTGCCGTGGAATTGGTCTCTCTCGCTTGTATTTAAATAGCTGATGATTCGACGAATCGGTCGTTCTCTCTCTCTCTCTCTCTCACTCTCTTTCTGCAGTTAGCCTCTCCCCCCTTCTCCATTCTCCTTTCCTCTCTCGGTCGCGATATACCGGTGCTTCATTGTGATTCAGGATATTGGCCCGCCGAGGAAGGAAGGACGAACTTCCTGTCTGTCTCTCTTCGACTGTACACCACTCGACGTTTTACTATGTTTCTTGTCTCTCTATATATATATATATATGTATATATAATATAGTGAGCAACGAAATAAAATATATATATGTATTTACATATATGTATATAGCTTTATCCTATCGTCTCTTCGACGAATTTTCACAGGAGCGATAAGTCTGGACCGAAGCTTCTCTTCCGCGAAACCTCATCGACGGCTTAACATTATTATCGGTCGTGATGGAGAAAAATTAAATTAATGAAATTGTTCAAGCTGTTGGCAAATAAAAAAAATTTTCATCGAGGGAATTTGTTCTTTTTTGCGTTATAATTGGAAAAATAATTATTTAAAAATTGCGCATTACTTTCGCGTGATTTTTGTATATATATATTATTTTATATAAAGATCGTTATTCTCGTTGGAATGATTTTGTTTTCACCGAACAATTGAAAATCGACTCTGTCGATCGAATATAAGTTTCGTTCTTTTTTTTTTGTCAGGTTTTACCGCAGCGAATTATAAAGGAACAAAATGAAAAATAGGTCCATAAGCCTTTTTTCCCCATCGCGTCTTTCATGCCCGGGCAAATTTTCCTCTCGCCGAAGCTTCGTTCGCCGGCGATCGATTTTCATCGGATAATAAGCGGCCGGGTATTTTCCACACCGATCGGCCCGGAAGGATCGACCGGCAGGAGCGAAAGAGAGAGAGAGAGAGAGAGAGAGAGAGAGAGAGAGAGAGAGAGAGAGCCGAGAAGGTAGAGAATCTCGTAAGGGAGATAGAGAAAAAAGTATCTCATCCGTGTGCCGGAGCGAGTGAGAGGAGAGTGCCAACGTAGGCGCGAGAGCCAGTCGAGGCGCAATCGGAAACTGGGGTAGCCTGTCCTTGTGCTCTTCGGTGGTTATTGGAACGTTGGCACGTAGACGTCACCTCGTTCTTTCTCTCTCTCTCTCTCTCTCTCTCTCTCGCTATCTCTGCCTCTCTCACGATCTAACGAGTGTACCGAAACGAAAGTGACAACGACACGAACAAAAAAGAAGATATCAACGATAAAGATAAAATTACATTGTAACAACTAGAAAAAGATAACGGAGGCTCGATTTTTTTCTCGAGAGAGATAGAGAGAAGACTATCGTTTCTTTCGAGATTCATAATCTAGCCGTAATCTCAAAGACGTAAGAGACAACTCGATGATCTATCGATCTTGTCCATCTCTCGTACGCTCTCTCGATAATAATCGATATCACTTTTATTTTTCTTTATCTCGATTAATTACGCATTATCGTATATAAATTCATTAATTATTGTAAATAAAATCTCGAGATTAGAAAAATTATTAATGAACATTAATTGTATAGAGAATTTTATTTCCTCTCTCGTTTCGATAAATGGCGCGAGACGCGACGTGCCGACCGATGCGTTTGAAAATCAATCTAATAATAATAATAACAATAATAATAATAATAATAATAATGAAAAAAAAAAGAGAAAAAAAATATTCCAACGGATAGAACGGCCAATCGCATCGGTTAACGAGCGCGTCGCGGTTAAACAGAGCGTGCAAAAAAGGGCGTCGTTTAAATTAATATATCATCGGGAGATGAGCGAGTGAGCGTGCGAGAGAGAGAGAGAGAGAGCGAGCAAGAGAGTGGGACGCCCCGAGCGCTGCACCCACGCAATCGCGGCAGCTTCTGCTTGATCCTCGTCGTTCTATATATAAAAATTGCTTCTCGTTGTTTGCACAATCAGAATGTTGTTTTTTTTTGTTTGTTTTTTTTTTTTTTTTTTTTTTACAACCCCGTGTCTCGTTCGCCGAAAAATACACACACGACACAACACAAAATTCGTTCGCCTCTCTCGTAGCTAACAAATTTAACAGGTGACCCGCGAAACGAAAGAAAAAAAAAAAGTGAAAAAATTCCGAACAACGTGACACGATAAATTCAATCCCCTCGATTGATATCACGATGGTGTGCGTATATATACACACACACACACAGATATCTATCTATCTATACATATATATATATATATATATACGTATAGATGCAAAACCGCGTCAGCGCATTACAGCAACGTGGAAGAATCAGGGCATCGGCTTTGAGTCGCTCGGGGCCGTCGAGCAATTCTCGCGATTGCACCGACACATATATATATATATATATATATACGTGAACACGTATGAATATATATATATATATATATATGGGAATGAGGCATATCGCGGGAGATCGATGTTATGTGCTGGCTCGTTGCGAGTCACCCGCAAGTTTGCATACATCACATATTGTACATATATATATATATATATAAATGTGTGTATATATATATATATATGTATACATATGTATGTAGGTACTCGGCGTAATCGTATACGAAGGAGTTAAAGACTCGAGAAAAAGGAGAACGTGCTTCGATGCGTATATACAACTCGTAGGCATACCAGAAGTATATTGTATGCATTATTGAAAAGGTCTTTACCTGGATATGATGTACGTCCGTGGTAAAAGTACGATTCGCTATGAAAAGTATAGAAAAAAGAAAAAGGAAAAAGAAAAAGATTCATCGGACCGTGCCATTTTGTCCTACTGAAGAACCGGAAATGCAAAAAGGTTAAACGCCGAGGCGAACTTCGAATTATTGAGAGAGAGAGAGAGAGAGAGGGGGGGGGGGTGAGAGAGTCTGATTACCACGTTTATTTTTATATGGTGGGACACCCGGTACATCGATCGCGTTCACGTCGACGTTGCGGACTCGTTGCGAGGAATCCTCTACGTGGGTTCTTCCTCGCATTCAATAACTTCTACGCGTTTCTATACATTCACTGTATGAATATATATATGTATATGTTTCAATAGAAAATTCTAACGGACAAATTGTATCGTCGGTTTAAAATAGTTGGAGGTAAATATTAATTTTTTATGCGTCGATAAAGAAAGAAATCAATCATTTAAAAAATATCGCCGTCGAATATTCGAGCGATTAAATAATCGACCTATTCGCGTTTGACGATTTCCTACCGAATCCCCATTTATTTTTTCATTTTTTTTTTTATCGTTTTTGCACATTTTACAAAAATTCGTGAAATTTGGAAAATTTACCAATGAAAATAATCGAGACAAGAATTATCGAGGAACCATTGATTTTTGGGTACGATAATTGACGAGTTATAAGTCGAGAGATAAAAATTGTATTACTGTATATACCCGCGAGTGTAGAAGGTTCTCTCCGTGCATTGGCACAGCTCGTAGCACGTAGGAGAGGTAATAGTATTAGCTATATGGCGTATAAACACGTATCTAGTAGAATGTATACGCGACCGGTGCATATAGAGGAAGAGCATCAAGCGTGGTAACTCTCTCTCTCTCTCTCTCTCGCTCTCTCGAGCCTAGTATCACCATCGTAGGAACGAGCGTGTGAGAGAACGGGCGAGCGCACGCCCGCCGAGCTCGTTGAATGCACCAGCCCTGACCTACATAGTAAAGCGCGTTGTGGGCTAGGCGCGAGCGAGCGAGCGAGTGCCTACACGCTGCTCTAGCCTTTCCTCTTCTATTTCCCCCACTCCGCCTCACTCTCGCGCGGCGCGCGCTACTCTCCCCCCTCCCCGACCTCCTCTGGCTCTAGTGTGTGCATCGCCGCGAGTTCCACCGCTGCTTTTTCTTCTCTCCCCCCTCTCCCACGCTTCACTGTGCTCACTCTGTCTCTCTCTCTCTCTCTCTCTCTCGCCATCTCGCGGTCTATTATAGCAACCGCGGACTAGGTGTGCTGCACTCGCTACTAGACTCGGTGTCTTATACGCGAACGCGCGTGCTAGAATGTTTTTTTTTCTTTGTTCTTTTCTTTCTTGCTTTTTTTTTTTGCTTCGTTGTTGTCCTTGTCTTTTTCACTCCATCGTGCGAGAACTCTTATTTTCCCTCTCGCGCGACACACAAATCGTCGAGAGGGAAAATTGACGATTAAATAGATCGAGATTTTATAATGGGAGAGAATTCACAAATTTTCACCGACGCACGAGAGAAACGATAATACGGTATTTAATTTTCGCGGCGTTATAATGCAGCGCGCATCAGTTCGCACGCTCTCGGCTCTCGAAGAAAACGCGAGAGAGAGCTACTTTTTTTTTTCTCTTTTTTTTTTCTTCTCGCTCATCCTCTCTTTCAGCTCTCTCGACGAAATCACGAGCGTATCTTTCGTTGCGTGGAAAACAAGACGCGGTTATACACGTTTGTTTCTTCGTGTCAATGTTACAGATACACACGAGTCTCGTTGTTCGTGGCTTTTATTGGCTCGTGTAATTAGAATGAAATGTTGGAAGAGAATTTTTTTTTTCGACATTTTTCACATCGAACGATTTTAATTGAATTTCTATCTTTCTCCTCTCTCTCTCTCTTCCTCGTAAATCAGTGAAATTCATTACCGCGAATTACCTTTCGATTCGAAGCGTAATAGATTTTGTAATTCGATCAATCGATTAATTCTCGATCGAGAATTATCGAGAGAAATAAAAAATTGGGGTTAAACAGAGTTGATCAAAATTCGTGTCGCTGTCATCGTCGTCCTTGACACGTTTCATCCGATTTTCTTTTCTCGATGACCGTAGGAGATAGAGAGAGAGAGAGAGAGAGAGAGAGAGAGAGAGAGAGAGAGAGAGAGTTTGACCACGCGCGTGTATCGAGTCATCGGGCAACTCCGGCTTATATTTCTGGCAACACCCAATGGTGGTATAATGATGATTCGTACACGATGGTAGAAGTCACTTGGGACAAAACGTCGCTTCTGCGGTCGCGAGTCGACCTTTCTCGATGATTGTGTCTCACCCCACGTTAGGCAGGAAGAGAGAGAGAGAGAGAGAGAGAGAGAGAGAGATAAAGAGGAAAAGAGAGAACTCGTGCCTAATTTCGTCACTCGTCTCGTCTTTCTCAAGACTCGATTTCAATTTCTACATTATATTGCACAAAAAAGCAGACGACTATAAAAGAAAAAAAGAACACATAGAAGAAAAAAAAACCAACCGGAGAAACGTTTCTGCGGTACGTTTCCAGAATTACGAGCCGAATGAGATATTTCGAGAGGCAATTTATTCCGATTGAGCGTTTCGTAGTTGGTAAAAAATACGAAATGCGAAATGAAAAGGGAAAAAAACGAAACGAGATAAATAAGTAAATAATCCCTTCTAACGCGGTTGGCAGTGAACGTCCGTAAGAACGTATCGCCTGGATACGCGACTCGATCAATCTTTTTTTTTTTTTTTATCGAATCCATAAACGAGCGAGACGAAGAATTTAAACTCACAATTCTCGTGCGATAAAATGCTTTTAAAATCCGAACTTTCCTTCTTTTTTTCTTTTTTTTTCTTCCTAACTGTACGTCCTATACCTCCTTCGTCCCATCTGCCGTGACGATGGAACATCCCTCGAGTATACCGTTAGATCTTAATTATATATATATATATATTTATAGAGAGAGAGAGAGAGAGAGAGAGACAGAGAGAGAGCTGCATAGGATAGAGGAGAACAATTTTCTCGAGGGATGACCCACTTTTTAACGGTACAGCCGATGCCCTATTAAAATGGAGCGGAAAGTGAGAGAAGAGAAAAGAAAAGAAAAAAAAAAACAAAGTCGAAGCGATAGTGACAGGGTGAAATTGAGGGAACGGGAAAAGATCGTTCGGGACGAGCGGATGAAACGAATTTTCCGGGCTAACGAGCCAAAGGGTTGTCGGTCATCCCCTCCGTTGCACTTACCCCTCCTCCTCCTCCTCCTCCACTTACTCCACCTTCTCCTTCGCCGACAATAATAACAGTAATAACGAAAGATACCACACGACCGTCACGATCCCTCGTTGTCTCAGCCGTGAGAAATATCTCCTCTCGTCCCTCGACGTCGCAATTCCAATCTATTATTTTTCCCGATCGAATCGCCTCGTCCCAACGAATAATTCTGTTTTTCATTATTTTTTCAAAATCTTCTTCCCCTCGTGCCCACTCGTACACAAATTTATACATCGAGTTTTTTTTATACAAAGAAATTACATTTTTTTCATATAGAACGCAGCCTCGGTAAATTAAGAGAAAGAATTAAAAAGAAAAACGAAATTTCATAACGAAGAAGAAAAATTAATTGCATTTTATTCCCACAATGTATTTTAATTTATTTAAACGGACGTTTAAGAAAAAAAAAAAAAAAAGATTTACGCGTATTTAGCCCTCCCTCCCTCCCTGCTTACCTCCCCTCATACTCGATTTCTTTCTTTTTTACTTCTGGATTCTTCATTGTCTCACGTTCCTTCTCCTTCTTCCTTTCGCGACTCCGGACTTCTCGAAGGAAGTGGGCGTCGCGCTCGACGTACGTACGTACGCTTCTACCCGTGTACCCTTATATATTATATATATATATATATATATATACGGGTGCATGGTATATATAGTTGTACATTGCTCGTGAACCGAGACCACCGTACATGGTACACACGTACAAAGCGAATGAAGAAGCGACTACAATGGAAGAGACGGGGGTGAGGGGGCGGGCGACGGGGGGATGAGGGTCAAAATCGTACAACAACGAGAGCCAACGACGAGGACAACGAGAGAGGGCCGTATCGCGGGTGTTTCGACGTCTGGGTCCCAGGGCAAAGCATTCATCAGGAAATAGGTCAGGGCCGATTCTCTCCTCTCTTCTTCCTCCCCCCCATAGACGTCGGCGACGTTTCCTCTTCTTCTTCTTCTTCTTCTTTTCGAGAGGGAAAACGCGCCGCCATCCCGTCTTCACCTCCGGGGGGGGGCTGAGACTACCGAGACGTCCTTCTTTCTTTCTCAACCCTCTTTCTTCATTTCGATATAGCTCACACCCTCTTTTAACATTGTATGTATATATATGTATATAACGCACCCCATTGAAAGAAATTTCAAACGGTAGGTCGCGGCTGCCTCCGAAGATTCTTGCATTTTTCTTCGCGTTCTTCACTGCTTTTTCTTCTGTTGTTGTATTCACGATCCTGCACGACGAGAGGGAATAAGAATGGGAGAGAGAAAGAGAAAGAAAAGGCGGATTGGGTCGAGCTCATTGAAAAAGTGATTGACCCGGATTTGTCTCGGGCTTCTCTTTCTTCATCTCTTTTTCTCTCTCTCTCTCTCTCACTCTTTCTTTTCTTCGGATTCTTCGCTCACTGACTCACTATTGATTACAAAATGACACGAAACAAAACAAAAAATATCGAAATTCCTCGTTCGATTTGCATCAATTATTATTCGTACGAAAACGGACGAAACGTCGCACGCTTTTATCAATGAAAATAATTATTTCACTGATATCGATCGCGACGTTTCGTCTCAATGGAATTTACGCCCTATCGACATAATATATTCTAGAAAAATTCAAATTTTCTTTCTTATTTCCTTTCGTTATAGTTTCACATTATTTATTTTTATTCTTTCTTTATTTTTCGACGAAATAATTATAATGACAACAGACACAAAACTATAGCGACAAATGCCGGAAGTTATTCGTAACCGCAACGAAATTCTTCACACTGCAACGCGGTATTATTTCTCGAGTGTCTTACGGTGCGAAGGATTTGGTCGACGAGTTGTCGGACGGGGTCCGGGGGTTTGGGGGGGGGGGGGGGGGGGGTGCGTCGAGGTGAAGAAACCAGCAGAGACTTACAATACATTTAGACGACGTTGTCGTCGAGTCGTGAGTCGGAGAACGGCTACCACCAGGACGATTCTTCGTACTTTTCTCTCTCTCTTATTCTTTATTCCCCCCACCCCCATTGTTTTTTAATGGGCGGAACGATCCCGAAACAATGAGCGTCGGCGTTGCGCATACGTAATAAAAGAAAAAAAAAAAAAGAAAAAAAGAAGAAAAAACATACGCACACCAGTTTACCGAGAAACGGAGCTCCACGATGGAGTGAAAACGAGAAGGAGAGAGGAAAGGAGTTGTTCCTTCTTCTCCTCTCGCCCCCCCTCCTCCTCTCCCTCCCCCTACCCGTCACCCAAACCCTCTTCGATTCTCTACCTCTTCTATAATTCTTCTGGCTGGATCGTCATCGACGTTCGTGACGATAACGACGGGAACGTACGATCCTCGCACACGCCTTCGCATCCGCGACACTCTTCATCGCCTCGTGACCGGAGAAAGGAGAAATAAAAAAAATAAATGAAAAAAATGAAAAAAAAAAAAAAAAAAAAATAGATTTACCGCTTTATATGTTACGATATGATACAGGAATCATTATTACGACCGTTATTATACATATATGTATTTGTGTGTGTGTATAATAACGCGGGTGTATGTGCGTACTTATGGTAAAAGTCGTGTGGCAGAGTGATGAAAAAGATGGCGAGTGTGAGCGCGCGCGCACCATTCCACTCTCGTTTTCGTTTCGTAGCTGTGGGGAAGTGGGTCGCTCACGTTCAGCCCCGGCACAGTTATACGCAACCCCCCACCACACGGCGCTTAAGTGCCCGCGAGCGAGCCCGGCAGACGCACGAATATACGCGAGAGAGAGAGAGAGAGAGAGAGAGAGAGAGAGATGGAGATCGAGACACGGCCCGGCGCGTCGCTTCCGGTATCGAAATTTCCGGCTTTGGAAATCGAGAGTAACAACCACCGACCATATATATATATATATATATATATATGTATTAATATTCTTTCTTATTACATATAGTAAAAGAGAACGAAAAAAAAATTATTATTACCAGCGCATTATTCTCCCGTGGCAAATCGCAGCTCGCATTTAGTGCAATCATCGTTTATCACCGTTTACGAAGCGCGTCGGCTATCAATTCGTGACGTAATGAACCCTCGGTAAGTCGAAATTATCGGTTGAAAAATAAGAGAGATGAAAAATAAGAGAGATGAAAAATAAAAATAAAATAAATTCGTCGAATTTCGCAAGAAACTGTGGCTACGTGCTTCCTGAAATAAATCGAATCTTCGGGCATCGTAACGTTGCAATTATAGAATACTTTGTTCCCTCGGCTATTAACGTTTCGTCTTACACCTCGAATTTATATTTATATATATAATATTTTTTTCTTTTTTTTTTTTGCCTCATTTAATTTCATAAAATTCTTGTACCTACGTGAAGGTACGCATAAAGTATTAACCGTGTGTACGACAAACTCGCGTGTACAGGTGGCGCGCACCTGAAGCCAAACGGCACGAGTTCTCTCGCGATGAAGAAGAGGAGAGTGAAAGAGAAAGAGAAAGAGAGAGAGAGAGAGAGAGAGAGAAAAAAAGGAGGACTCGAGAACGCGAGCTTTATGAACGCGTGTACTCTCTCTCTCTCTCTCGCGCGGCTAAAGGTACACGTACGCGAGCGTATATAGTCGCGGCCCTCTCTTTTCTGGGACACGCGTTACCTACGCAGGTACTTATTTCACATATACATATATATATATATATGTATATATATATATATATACATATATATATACATATATACGTATATATACATATATATATACGTATATATATATGTATATGTTGATGAGCTCAGCGTGCGTACACTTGAAAGAGCGAAGAGCCTGCGAGGCTCTCGGCGTGTCCCGCGACACGTGATGTCACATAGAAAGAGAGAGTCGTTACCGTTATGCAATCTTTCAACGACGTACAACGCGTGCACACCAACACATATGCACGAATACATGGATAAAAAAATGTCTCTCTCTCTCTCTCTCTCTCTCTCTCTCTCTCTCTCTTTCTCTGAACGGTGTCACGCGGAGTTAACTCCCTCCCTCCATCCCTTTCTTTCTTATTCACTTTTCACCGGACGCTGGCTGTACCAAATGTGCGCGAGAATGAAAGTACCCTTTCGTAAAACGGTAAAACGCTGACCTTACGTACTAAAACGCGACTTTGTAATCGATTATGTAATATTCGATACTTTTTTTCTTTCTTTTTTCTACTTTTTCTCATTATTACTTTTTTCTTACGCTTCGAGGATGAATATCTTTTTTTTTTTTCATTTCTAATTTGTTTCCAGGGAGGAAGCCTCGATCTTCGCATCGATGTCTCGATCGGATCGAACGACGCTTTCACTCTCGCTTTCGTATTCGACGCGACGTAAATTTTCGATTACTCAATCTTACGTCGCGACGATTTTATGATTTTTTTTTTGAATTTTTGCTTTTTATAGGTTTTTTTCAATATTTTATTTATAAATTGTTTTTTTTTTTCATTCGAATTTTATCGTAAACGCCAGGGAGAGATTATATTTCAACGACTCGTAAAAATTGGAAAGAGAAAAAAAGGACGTAGGTGACGACGGATTAATTAGTTTTTTTTCTAATATTTCGCTTTCCGAGCGTCCAGATTAATTGGCGCGATTGAGTCGCTACGAGATTTGGGACGATCTGTCGCGCGATGGCGAGATTCCGGTCTTGACGAAATCTCCGACGCTCGAGTACTCGATTATTATTATTATTATTATTATTATTATTATTATTATTTTATTATTAGCCGCGACTCTCATGGATATTGCAAATACCCGGGAAATTGGATTGCGCCGTACCGGAAGTTGATCACGAGGGTTGATTTCCATGCTAGAGAGACTTTTCTCCTCGCCCTCTCTCTCCCTCTCTCATTTTCTTTACTTCGCGTCTCATCGGTGAAAAATCGTTTATCCCGTTGTTTGGGCGTTGGAGAAAGTCTTGCGCGAGGGGGAGAGTAAAAAAGGAAGGAAGTGAAAATGTCCTCGTAAAAATTCCTACGTCGACGTCGGCGTGTCGGGAGGGTGGAAACGTCGAGGGTGGTAGAGGTTGGGGAGGGGGTGGAGGAGGAAGTGAGACGCGTGTGGGATCGCCGATGGAGTCGACGCGCGCGCCTCGACTCGCGACGCGACCCGGTCGATCCGGCTAGACGCCCACCCCCTCTTTTCCTCCCTCACTTTCCTCGCTAGAGTCGATTGCTCTCCTCGTCTTTCAACCCCTCTGACCCCTTACCTGATCAACCCCCCCTCCCCCCCAACCCCGCCGCCCCTACTCTCCTTCTTCTCGCTCTTGACTCGCAGGGCACAAAATCAAGGTCGAACAAGGTCAAATATCGCCCGGGCCGAGACGCAACCCCTCCCTTCTCTCTCTCTCTCTCTCTCTCTCTCTTTGGCTCTACCTCTCTTCACGTTCACCCCGATAAAAATCGCCAACGTCCCAAAGTGAAAAAAACAACGCAACAAGAAGAAGCAAAAAAACAGAGAACGATGAAGAGTCTCGACAAAAATTTCGTAACTTGTTTTCGTCGTCTTTCCTGTCCCGGAGTGTTGTGTGGACGCGAGAGCCGAGAGAGCGACTAACGGGCACAAGGCTGATTTGGAAAGTCTTCCGATCGATGAAATAACCGTTTAAATACAACCGCGAATAAACGAGGGGAATGAAAAAAGAAAAGAAAAAAGACAAAACAAAGAAAATAAAAGAACCCCTTTTTCCGTCTACGAAATAAACAATTCGACAGACCAACCGTGCGATTATGAGAATCTTTCCTGTATAAATATAATCCAGACGCGACGATGATAGTCGAAAACAAAACAAACAAACAAACAAACAAATAAATAAATAAATAAAGCCAAATATAGAAAAATGATCAAAGTAAAAAACGACGTGGTTTCATTTTTTTTTTCTAGTTCTTTTTTTATTCGCTTCGTATTTCACCGCCCTCCCCCCCCGTGTACCAGGTGCGTTACGCCCCGACAGTACGTACACGCCGTACGCGCAAGTTGTCATTACGCCCTTGGGGCGGTTATTGTACCGTGGTTTTACTCACTGTAGTTTGTACCGATACGTACAGTTGTTGTTCTTTTTTTTTTCTTTCCTTTTTTTTTACCACGATTTGTAACCGACCACGACGGGATACTTTCGTCGTCCTTCGCGACGTCACCCTCTCCCTCTCTCTCTCTCTCTCTGTCTATCTTTCTCCCTCTCACTCACTCTCGACGTCTGCCGTATTTTTTTCACGGTGACGGAGAGCAAAACTCGCCGCTGCACGAAGGAAACTATCATCGCGTATGTATTTCGTTATGTACGTGCGCGAATTTGTATACGTTTGTGTGTGTGTGTGTGAGAGAGAGAGAGAGAGAGAAACCGGCGAGAAACTCGATCTAAAATGCACCCCTTTATCGCGTCTCGTCTCCAGGACGCTCGGAAGGCTCGTTTCGCACGCTTATCTATATATATATATATATATAAACGTGCGATATATACATATATTTGTGAGCCTGCGATATATATGTAGCTACGAGCATTACACACACGTATCGTTGCAGAACCGTGGAAAAAAGAAAAAAATGTTACGCTTCATTTTAGGGGAAAAAACAAAAAGTAGAAAATTAGATCCGCGCGCGACCGCTCGATCGCGATAAGCCAGCGTGGAGTAGTGTCCTTTCAACGTTTTGTCGTTGCGTCTCGTTTCTACTCTTTTCATCAATTTTTTTTACTCGCATATCCTATATTGCTATCGCGAATGAGACGTTTTTTTCTTTCGCAAAATTTGTCCTTTTTCTTTTTTATCGTTGCCAAGCGACAACACACTTTTTGGTTGTCCGGAGGTTTTTTCTTTTTTTTCATCTTTCGCTCGAGAAAACCCTGGAAAATTTGCTAGTGCTAGCCCAACCGTGGATAAGTCGAGGAACGAGAAGGGTTCTTTTTTTCTCCTTATTCTTCTTCTCATTCTTCTTCTTCTTATCGTCCCTCGAGTAAAAAGGATCGCGGAATTTCCATCCTTTCTCCGTATCCACGAAACGTAAAACGAGATTATTTTCCACAAAAAAGAAAGAAAAAAAAAAGAATTCAAGCTGAAAGGTCGAAAATTTATTTTTTCTTCGCAGAAGAAAAAAAGGCAGCTTTAACGCAAAATCAATGTTTCTCATTAATTCGTATATTTTTCGCATTATGTCGCGCTAGTTCCCTCTCCGGAAAGGGAGGAAAAAAAGAAAAAAAATATTTATGCGCGAGGCTTCGCTACTTCCGCTTCGACCGTCGTTTTCTCTCTCTCTCTCTCTCTCTCTCTCTCTCTCTTTGTCTCTCTCGTTACCTTCTCGCACGCCGACTCGCCGGTAATATCCATTCGAAGAATAATTTCACCCTTTTTTTCTTTTTTCACTTTTTCTTTCTTTTTTAGAATTCTCCCCGCCCCTACCCCTCCCACATCGACTCTGTTATATATCACTCTCTCGGCCGTAACATTTATTACGGATAGCATTGTCGGACGTTCTCTATGTATAGTCTTACCGCCGGAATAATTCACCCTTTTCAGTCTCGTTTTCGACGCGATTACGCGAAGACACGATCGAATTATCAATTTATAACGCAAGCGTTTCTAATAACAGATGTCGGGCTCCCGGTATTCTTCTTTGTTTCAAAATCCTTCCCTCCCTCTGTCTCACCCTCGCTGTGTATTAACTCATTCGAAACGATATCGCGGTGGGTATTACATCGTCGTACCGATTATACAATTGTTTATTCGTATCTCGGCCACGTGACGAACGAGAAGAATACGATAAGGAAATGTAATTTTTAGAATTACACTCGCGGCTACATATTTCCACCGACGTCTTCGATTCGTTTAATTACGATGACAATAATAATGATAATAATAATAAAGATAATAATAATCACGATGTACGTGAATTAATTGAGTCACGCGTCATAGTCAATGAGAGAAAGAGTTAGAGTTCGATATTTCTATAAAGTAATGAAAACTCCCCCGGGGGTCTTCGGTGAGTGATCGTCGCGAGGAAAAATACCTCGAAATAGAATATATATATACGAAACATGTGCACGACAAATTCGCCGGGTTCGCTATTTTATTATTATTATTATTATTATTATTATTATTATATTCGTCGAGTCACGCGGCATTCTCTCCCTGGAACGAAGATGCACTTTACGCCGGCTCGCCCGAATACGTTTCCTTCTACTTCGTCGACCTCAGAGCCTCGTACATTCGCCTCTTTAGTAATTCATTTAGACGAGAGCGAGCGTTTCTATGTATATATGTGTGTTTGACACGAGACTCGATTGAAATTCAATACACTCGTGATAATTCGAACATTCCGAATTTAGAGCTATCCGGGTCAGTCGAATAAATTTCTTTGCCTCTTGGCACTTCGCACCGTCCCATTATTATTGCGATTTTGATTACGATTAATGAAAACAAAATCGTGATTTTTATTTAATTTTTCTTTGGTTTTTTTTTCCTTTTTTTTTCTTCTTTTTTTTAATCAACTTGCTCGAATCGATCGTTTTCGTTCGGCAATCGACGATAGAGAGGAATTCTTGCGGAAAGCCTAGTACGCGAATGCACTCAACGAGAAATTGCTTAATGAACCTGACGCTGCTCATGTTTCTCTCGCTCTTTTCTCGTTGCTCGCTCGCTCTCTCTCTCTCGCTCGCTCGCTCGGTCTAGCGCGCGCACTACCTGAAAGGAAGGTAGAAACGTTGCAGTGGGTCAAGGAGAGAGACTATACCACAGCGGCACGACGTGCGCTCGCGGCTTTCACTTCCTCTCGCGCGCGTGAACGCGCCTCCCTGCCTCTTATGTCTGCTATAATATGTAAATATATATATATATATATATATATATACACTCAGCTTTCCTATCGTCTTCACTATATCGTCCGCCAATTTAAGATTTGCCATTTTTTTTTAATAATTAAAGAAAAAAAAGTAATCACCTAAAGTTTAGATTATTTCGAAATTGTGAATTTTAATTCTCGACGATAAATTATAAATTGATTGATACGTACAAGAATTTTATTCCGTGGTAATTTTATTATTTGATGAAAAAAAAATGTATTTTTTTTTTAAATTATTTTAATTAATAGGACATTTTTGTTCTCGTGCTTGCAGTCGATACGAGGGAAGTGCAACCGTCGCACAATGGTGACAACGGCGACAAGGAAGCCCTCGCCGGTCTCGCAACGGTCAAATCCGAACCCGGTTCGACCACCGGAACTCGACTGTTGCATGGAATACTCTCGCAGCATCCACAGCAACACGCTCTCGGCGCTGTGCAAAATGGCTACGGCCGACAACACTTGACCAATCATCAACAGCTCGGTCAAGCCCCCTACCCTACCAGCGTAATCGCGACTACGAGTACGCCAGGTACGTTTGATATTTATTCCTCGCTCGTGATAATGCAAATTAATAAAAAAAAAAACAAAAGAAAAAAAAACGACCTTATTTTTATTTCACGTTGAGGTTAAAACGTACTTTTTTTTTGTTTCCTTCCTTACGATCGAGTCGGCGATCGGACGTTCGATTCGAAAATAAATTAATTACGCTACGATCGAACGATTCGATGAATCAATCAAGTTCTTTCAATGACAATAATTCGATAATGATTTTGTCATCGATTTTTAAATTCTTATTGATTTTTTAAAAAATTGCCTCCTTTGGAACATCGATTAAAATTAATCCGATGAAATTTTTGATTCGTCGGTGTCGTCGTGAGTAAAACGAACGGGACGATAATCTCGCCTCGGGCTCTTTTCGTCGGCTGTCTTTTCGACGGTAGTTTATTTTCGTTGTTGTTTCTTTTTTGTCTCTTTTATTTTTTTCTCGACCGATCGTCTCCATGACACACCGGGAGAGGCAAAAGTATCGCGTGACCGGTGAGCAACGTTCAGTCTCACCTCGTCATTTCGTTCCTTTCATTCGATCAATAATTAATTAACGGTTATATATATAACGAGAGACCGAGCGACGTCGTCGTTGTCTCGTTCCCGTCGGTCTGAACGATTCTATCCGCACCGAGCTTCGAAAATAAAAGCGATGTTTTTTTTTTTTTTTATTTTCGTTTTATCGTTTTTCGAGGCTCCTCTTCTTTTTGTTTCTCGTCGGATCGCGTACAAAAATGATACACCGCCCGGAATCGCGAGTTTCTCGGAGAATGGATTTTCCTACCTGCGCCCTCGCCCATTTTTTGCTCCACTCGTCAACGGGAGATTCATTATTCACGACGGGAACGTCCATAGAGTGGGCGTAAAACGTGTACAGACTCGTTCAAAATCGTGAAATTAATACCGTAAAGAAAAATATCCAATTGGCCAAAAAGTAATTGCGTTTACGACACAGGGTAAAAATTGGTATATCGACCAATTGACAAAAAAAAACGCAGTTACTTTTTGGCCAAGTTAAAAGTCGTTCGTACACTTCGTTATTTTCTGTTTTGCGTTAAAAGTAAATTTATTTCGCTCGAACGAGTATTTCGTCGAATCGAATAATCATTAGTTTCGATCGTTCCAAAGTTCTTTATTTCCAATCGATACAATTTTTTCGTCAAAGAGCGTCTCGTTCAACTTGTTTTTGTTTTTTTTTTTCGTAATTTTCAACGTTAAAGAAAATTTAAAAAAAAACTGGATTTTTTTTTGTTTCGTTGGCGAAACGTTTGTTCGTCTCTTTGAAAATGTTTGAAAGATGAGAGCGAGCCTGTATTTTCGTCCCTGTGTGGCGGAGAGCTCGAGAGAAGAGAGACCAGGAGCTCTATATAGGCGCAAAGTCTTTTCGGACTGGTTTGAGACGGTTGGAGTCTCCTGAAAGACCGTGAGAAAAGCCACGAGCTCTCTATCTCTCTCTCTCTCTCTCTCCCTCCCCCCCCCCCTCTCCCCCGATATGCATACCCAATGACCGGATGACCTTCGACCGTTGCATAAAGATACGTTTAATTGAGCGGGCACGCGAAAACACGTTCCGTTTTTATTCGGTGCCTCCCGTATCTCGTTTGATGATGATGAAGAAGAAGAAGACGAAGAAGAAGAAGAGACATAGGCCGAGGGAGCAAAAGCCAAGCGGAAAGTCCACTTACACGCGTCATACGAGACGGGCCCATAATACTCGTTCGCTAATCGTTTGACAAAACGAGCGAGACAAACTACTCGACAACATCTTCGTACTACTATTTTTATTTATTTTTTATTTTTTGAAATTATTAAAAATCGACGGAGTAAATGAAATAAGAATAATGTTGGAATTTTGATCGATCGGAGATTGATGTTTTTTTTTCGTTTGACAACACGAGCGAGACAAACCACTCGACAACATCTTCGTACTATTATTTTTTTATTTTTTTATTTTTAGAAATTATCAAAAATCGACGGAGTAAATGAAATAAGAATAATGTTAGAATTTTGATCGATCGAAGATTGATGTTTTTTTTTCGTTTGACAAAACGAGCGAGACAAACTACTCGACAACATCTTCGTACTATTATTTTTTTATTTTTTTATTTTTAGAAATTATCAAAAATCGACGGAGTAAATGAAATAAGAACAATGTTAGAATTTTGATCGATCGAAGATTGATGTTTTTTTTTCGTTTGACAAAACGAGCGAGACAAACCACTCGACAACATCTTCGTACTATTATTTTTTTATTTTTTTATTTTTAGAAATTATCAAAAATCGACGGAGTAAATGAAATAAGAACAATGTTGGAAGTTTAATCGATCGAAGATTGATTTTTTTTATTCGTCGTTGGATTAAAACAAAAATGATATTGTTGATTATTTAATTACGACGTTGTTTTATTCCGAATAAAGATAATTGAATTTTCTTGTTTCGTTGCGAATATCCAAAACACGGTACACGGAGGAAGTCTCCCACCCGCTTTCTGTTGCATTTAAATCATCGTCGTGATCAGGGGGTGGATCACTGCCAGCGAGTCCAGCGGACAGTGGCGTCAGTGACGTCGAGTCGAGTACGTCTTCGGGGGGTAACGAGGACGCGAATCTCCTGCTCAAAGCTAGGCTCAATCCAAATTCCTCGATTCAGCCGAATTTGGCGTCTCATCACTCTCATCTAAGCTCAGGTAAGATAACGAAGAAAAAAAAATCATTTCTCAATAATCTTTGATAAATCTGATTTTTAATCAAAAAAATCGAAGTAATTCGATAAAAAAAAAGAATCATTTTTATATCGTTAATTTTGTTTTATTTTATTTTGGTAAATTCGATGCAGCGATCGGAAGCAGGTCGGCGTGTCACAGTCCTGGCGTTTATCCGACGGCCGGTAGTTTTTTGCCACCCTCTTACCATCCCCATCAGCACCATCCCTCACAGTATCATCCTCACAGAGGAGGTTCGCCGCATCATCCGGCACACGGAGGTCACAGTATGCCACCGACAATGGGACCACCCCATCATCATCACCATCATCAAGCTCAGACCCTCCAACATTTGCATTATCGTCAGCCACCAACGTGTAAGTACAATTAAACAAATTAATTTCTAAACCAAAGCCCAAATAAACGAAAATATTACTGCAAAATAACAAATCTATCACCAACTCGGCAAAAAGAATCCAAATTCATTAAAAAACAAACTGATCTATATTTTAATAATTTTGCAAACCCCTAAAAAAACAATTTTTCTTTAAAAAAACGTAATTTTTCACAAATTTATTTATTTTATAAAATCAGTTCTAATCTCATTGTCCCGTTTCGAGATAAATCCTTTCTGGAAAATTTGCATACGAGGATAATTTTTCACCCGCGTGAAAGAAGAAAAAAAGGGGTCGAAAAAAAAAAGTACTCGATAGAGAAAATTCCAACGCATCCGAGGCGATTTCGACACCCGAGCTCGGGGTCCGCGCACGTCTCGCGCGTTACGATCCGACAAACGCGATCTCCCTGACACCGGGCAAGCAAAATGACTCCAAGGTGCGCGGTATAAAAATCGACTCGCAAAACTCTCCGTTAGCCGCGAGGTTTCGCGATTGCGCCAGCCAGTCAGCCAGCCAGCAGAGAAATAACGTATTATATCGTATAGCCACGTTCGCACACTCGCAAATAACACGCGTACATACAAAAAACAAATAATCATAAATAAATAAGCACGGCGAGAGACAAACTGCGAGATTTTTCAATTCTCATAGTCGACGATGAAAGCTATCGGGGTCTCGTGTGTATCTATGCGTGTGTCTGTGTTTCTCACGTCGAGGGACTTTCGATTCGGAAAATAGAGACGCTCGAATCTCGCGCCTCTTATTCTCTCACTCGGTGCAAAATGGAATTTATTTATTTCGCGAAACAGATCGAAGATTTCGCGAATCTTGCGGCGTAGGTTAAAGAAGTAGGGGGGGGGGGGGTGGTCGTGGGAAACATCGAAATTATTTGCATTGCATAACGAAAACTTTCGTTTATTTATTTCGATTATTGATACGTGAATTATTTTCGTTATTTCTCGATTCGATTAAAAATTGAATTTTTGGAAATTGTTGTTTTTTTTGGGGAGGGGGGGGGCGTTGTTTTTTCTTCTTTCATTTTTGCGCGCCTCTTATTCTCTCACTCGGGGCAAAATGGAATTTATTTATTTCGCGAAACAGATCGAAGATTTCGCGAATCTTGCGGCGTAGGTTAAAGAAGTAAGGAGGAGGGAGGGGGTTGGGGGGGGGGGGGGGGTGGTCGTGGGAAACATCGAAATTATTTGCATTGCATAACGAAAACTTTCGTTTATTTATTTCGATTATTGATACGTGAATTATTTTCGTTACTTTTCGATTCGATTAAAAAAAAGTGAATTTTTCGAAATTGTTGGGTTTTTCTGGGGGGGTTGTTTTTTCTTCTTTCATTTTTGCCTTTTTTCTATGAGAAAAGTACGAATAGTTGGCGCGGATCGCGCCAGCTTGTTCGCGATCGGGCGCGATAAAAATATATTTATTCCGCGGTTGCGAAACTTCTCGCGCGACGACGCTCTCCTTTAAAATTCGCAGGGAAGAAGCTTCGAAATTTGTCGCGGTGGCCGATTATTATACGCGAGTGAGCGACGAGCCCCCCCCCCCCCTCTCTCTCTCTCTCTCTCGCTCGTGACCCAGTTTGCCGCTCTCCCGAAGCACACACTGTGTGCGTCCACGCTGCACGACGTCCCAGATTCTCGAAGGCGTCACGAGCAAAGGGGGATGAACGGATCTCACGCGTCACCGCGCAAAATTTTATCGTTTTTTTCGCACAATATTTTTTCATTCTCTTCTTCCTTTATTTCTTTTTTCAATCTTTTTCATCTCTCGCGAAAATTCACCTGGCTCGACGTTTCACCGTGGCGACGTGTCGATCGAACAAAGTCGAACTTCCGGTCTAGCAGTCTTTTTTTTTTTTCTTTCTTCTCTCTCTCTCTCCCTCTCAGACTCTTTTTTACTCGACGCCCACGCCCTCCGTATAAATATTCAAGGTCAGGCCGAGAATCCGCGAAGAGCTTTCGACGTTGAAAACGAGAGCGAAAGCGGAAATGAGGTCGTTCAAGGAGGGACGTGGGAGGGGTTGGGGTAGGAGGTGGGGAGAGAGAGGCAGGAGAACACTCGAGAATGAAACTTACGCGAGGTAAAGTGGCAACGAGGAGGAATCCACGATTCCATGTCGCAACGCTCGATATCCACAACGTCGCTCTTTCACCCTCCTACCCCTCTCCCCTTGACCCTCCCCCGCTTCCCTCGCCACTCGGCTTAGCCGACGCGAACGAAGCAACGAACGAGGCCGCAGCGGAGAAACGATCGAAATAACTCGCATCCGGGGCCACAGACAGTACGAGAGAGAGAGAGAGAGAGAGAGAGAGAGAGAGAGACGGAAAGGAGAAAATTCGAGGGTTTTTTAAACGTATGCAATTTGGATTTACGAGAAAAAGGAAAAAATAAAAGTACGAAATTAATCGCGTCGCTGGAACGCCAGTGGGTCGCGTCTTTCGCGTCTCGCCTCCACGAATTATTCGCAGACGTTTTTTTGTTATCCATCTTATCGCGGCTTATACGCCATGCGAGTTAAAGAAGAAAAACAAAAAACAATGGATTTGAATGAATTTTGATTTTTTGGTCAATTACGCGTTATCAAACGTGAAAATAATTGAAAAATTAATCATCGCACGAGCGTACAATTATTATTAACGTTTTCACGACCTTAATTAATACTTGAATAATTTTCTATTTATAATTAAAATTTCAATTACGAATATTCCTCAACAATTTGTTTAATTGAAATTTGAATTTTTTATTTTTATCCTCTCGTTATCGTGACGCGAATATAATACGATTAATACAAATAATAATACATTATTCCCGTTTCGTATATGCTGATTATTATATAATTTATACGAGGCATAGCTCCATTTATAATTAACCATTTTATCGACAGACGCTCGATCATTACGCGACCGATTAATAATCTAGACGATCCGCGAGTAAACGCGACCAAAAATACAAAAACCCCATAGCTCTCGCCTCTACTTCGTACCCAATTTTTTCAAAATTTATATTTTTCTTTCTCAATCCCACCGTGTCAACATCGATAAACCCAATGGGAAAAACAATTTTTTTTTTTTTCATTACCGAGGCCAAAAGGTTCAGACCGGACGTCCGACCGAACCAAGTCTCTCGCGGCGACCTCAAGAGGCTCGACTCGCTCGTGGTCTCGTGATAATCGCGATATATTACAATCGATTCCGTGGTCCCCCCGTGCGCGTGTCGTCGGTCTCGTGTTAATTTCAATCGAGAAACGAAACGAACAAGGCGAGTATACGGTTGAGGAGAAGGAGGTGGTTGGTGGACAGGGAGGAGAGGGGGGGGGGGATAGCCCACTCGGGCCGTGCACAATATTCTCGCGGGCTTATAACCGGCGTTTATAAGTCCTCCCCCCCCCCTCCCCCCGCCCTCCTCCTACTCCTCCACCAAGAGCTCGGCAGTAGCGGCACCAGCGTCGAGTAAAAGTGTGCCGGATTGTATAATCGAACGTGAATAAGCAAAATGTTGCGCCACGACGATTTGGTAACGACGAGAGTGTGTGCGAGAGAAAGAGAGAGAGAGAGAGAGAAAGAGAGAGAAAGAGGAGGTCCCCTCGCTACACCGCTGTGTTCCCATTGCGAGTTAACGCACACGGAACTCGAGAGAAATAAAGAGAAAGAGAGCGAGCGAGAAAGAGGGAGAGAGAGAGAGAGAGAGAGTGAGGAGAGCAGGATGGAGAAACGGAAAGGGAAAGAGACGAAAGGCAAAAGTGTACGAGAAAGGCGTAAGTACGAACTGCTCGTATGAAAAAATTTTCGAGCTAATTTCAAATCGAGTCTCTCATTAATTTACACGGTAAATTTCATTTTTTTCGAGGAATTTTCGATCGATGCGCCCCCCCCCCCCCCCCCCCCATGAGGCTCGTTCTCGAATTGCAATCTGGCAAAAAAAAAGAAGAACGACAATAATAATAATGATAATAATAAAAATACTTCAAACGTTTTAAAGGTTTATTGTTTTCATTGAAATTTCGACATCGTACGTTGAAATGAAAAATAAATTATTTCCACCCGTTTATATTTAATTATAATCGCGATAATTCAACGAGCACGAAAATTCGATTTATCGATACTCGTTGAATAATCGAGGAAGGTGAAAAAAATAAAACATAAATATAAATAAACTAAAATAAAAAAGTATTTAAAATTCGACGTGTAATTTTGCTTTTTAAACGAATAATTCGTCTGCGAGCAAAGATGAGAATGACGCATGATGGTAGATTAAAAGAAAGAACAAGAAGGAAAAAAAAATATGTTGAACTTTATGACTTCACTTCCTGCTCTTCGATTTTTGTCTGCGGTTCTCCCGTCTCTTTCCGTACATTGGCCGGTTTAACGCTCGTTATTATTATTATATATATATATATACATATATATGTATACTTATATATCGTCTCGCTGTCGGCGGTCCGACGAAAACTTTCGAGTCCATCGCGTACGATTAACGCTCGTGTGCAAGATAGAGATGATGAGAGAGAGAGAGAGAGAGAGAAGATTAAAAAAGAAAAGGAAGAAGAAAAAAAAAGTAAAAAGAGACGGGGGCGCGCCCCCGTATCGTAAGCGCGACTTCGGGCCATAGGGAGAAGCCGAGAACTCTCGTTCTCTCGCTCTCAGTGTCAACGTTGCGAAATTCACCGTGGATTTCACTTTCGTTACGTTCGATACGTCTCGTAAGAGGCCACTACGTGCGCGCGCGTTCGCGATCGAGTTCGGGGGCAGAAGCCCCCTCACCCCTCCTCCTCATTTACCACGGGACAGCGAGGAAGAAAAAAAGTGAGAGTTTCGACTGGACGACACGTAATATCGATTATCAAATTGGTAGGTACGTATAATAAAAAAGAAAAAAGAAAAAAAAAACATTGCGGAAAAATATCTCTCCCGATAAAAATACGATTTCTCTAATTTATTTTATTTTGCCAATTGTTCGAATCGTTTGCTAAAATTCACGGAAGAAAAGAAATCGATCGCTTAAAAATAATAAAAATTAAAAGTTCTTTTTTGATCGTTAATTAATATTAACGATAATTAATTAATCGATACGAATTGGACCAATCGAAAGAGATTAAATTCTCTCTATTGTAAAATCGATCGAGCGAGACATTAAACGGGAATAAATTTTTTTTTAATTATCAATAATCGACCATTGACTATTCGAGCCAAATAACGCGAGGCAGCGAGAACAATTTCGAAACGATGGGTCTGGGTCGTCGCGCGAGTGTCTCGCAAATACGAGATCCGAATAATCAAGGAATCGTCGTGCGCTTTCTCACTCGGGTACGAAAATCTTCGAGATCGCTCACGAGCCTAGGCTCGTTTTCTTGGCACGCGTTGGCCAGTGTTTTCCCGGTTTGAAAATGGCGTAAATAAATTTTTTTTAAATCGTTCGCTCGAGACCGTTCTCTCGAGAATTGTATTTACGTGGAATAAAACGTGACAATGTGGGGTAGAAGAAGGGGGGGGGGTGTCAAACGAGTATCGACGAGGATGTCCCGATTGCCCTAGATCAAGTACACCGACTCTTCGACTTACGGATATTTTTAAAATATCGCTTCGGCAGAACCGCAAAGTGGCAAAACTCGCGAATCTCACGAGCCTCCTCCTCCTCCTCTCCACTTGCGTCGAGCCAAACGACCAAAATTAATGAGAAAATCTCCCCTATAAATTAAACTTTGAAACAAACGAAAAAAAAACGAATTATTTTCGAAAAATCGCTCCAAGTAATTCAAATTATAAAAAACATTTTTTTCAGTAATATTTGACGAAATAAAATTCATCTAAAATTATTTTACTACCCTAAATGTATGACGTTATTTATTTAATTTTCTTCACTCGTTTGAAAAAACGTTGAAACTTTGGGTGAGAGCGAATTTAAAAAAAAAATAGTAATTAATCTCGCCTCGAGGTGTCCGTCGTCAGGAATATGTGGATAATGTACATATCTATATATATATATAGGTATAGCGGATTCTCTACGGGGGAGACGCGTGGTGGAGATTGCCTAGACCGGGTCTAGGTCTAGGTCGACCGGAGTGGAGGCGTGGTCTCTCTCTCTCTCTCTCTCTCTCTCTCTCTCTCTCTCTCGTCTCTCCTCACTTCCACGTTTCCTCTCGCTATACTACAAGCAACGACTAGATGTCCGTTCCAGCCCTCAACGACTCTATCCCCCTACTGTCTTCCCCAACAATAATTTTTTTTCTTCTTTCAAAAAATTCCACCGCACTTTATTTTTATTTTCACATATTTATCGACATTTATCTAAATTTACTATATCTACTCGTATATAAAAAAATAAAAAATCATACGTGAAAATACTAAAGGCGTATCTCGTGCGACTGGCCATTTCTATATATCGTTTCTGCTCATCGAAGCTGGTGCGCAATAGCCCAGAGTTCAGTGGCATCGCGATGACGTTTGTGCACGATGCGAATATACATTTGCAAAATAACACAAGAAGAAAAGACCCGCGTATTGCCAGATTACTATATTATATTTATTTTCGTATTTCTATTCTCGACGATGTTCTTCATCCTCTCTCTCTCTCTCTCTCTCCCCCTCTTTCGTCACTAGGCACGCATCTCTATATAAATAATTTTCAATTCTTGACTATATACAAACACACACATATATATATATATATATTGCAATAAACTTGAGAGCCAATTTTGTTTATTCGACATATTTCTCGCCCACCATACACAATGACACATACGAATCTCGTACTCTCGGATCTCTTTGTTCCTCGGTTTATAGAATTTTCACACAAGTATTTATGCGTATGTGTGTGGCTGTGTATAATTGTATGACCGAGGAATAATTTATATCGCGGCGCGTCGCAATCGTCACCGCAGAAAATTTTATCGCGTTAAATAAGCACGAACCATCCGCGCTTTCACGTTCCCACATTACACACGGGCGAACAGTCGCATCGCGTATTATACCGGAAGTCCAAGTCCAAACGCCCTCTGTCGGCAGAATTTGCGTCATACGTATATATAGAGGTCTCTCTCGGCGGTCTCGTGGTGGTAACGGTCGCGATATTCGAACGAATTCCGCCGGGCGAGTAAAGAACAACTCGCTTAGAAAGGCAGGAAATAAAATCGATCGTTTCTTTTTCTTTCCCTCCCTCCCTCTCTCTCTCTCTCTCTGTCTCAATTATTTCGTACGCCGACAAAGGCCCGTTCTACGTGCTCGAGATTACGTCCGAGTGAAATACAAACGAGGAAAAAGAAACAGAATTAAAAAAAACAAAAAAACAAACAAAAAAAAGAATGAAACCGAAAAATACTCGAGTTTTATATTTTCCAGCTAATCGTCGACGAACGTCGCGCGTTTCGCACGCTATTTCGCACCCTCTCCACGCGACAAACATAATCGTTCGTAACATCTCGGTCCGGGTGTTGACGAGAAACAAAAAAAAAAGAAAAGAAACTAAGAAAACGAAAACAAAACATAAAATATAAAAAAATTCTTACAATACTCGTATATAGATATACGTAGACTTGCGTTATACGAGATGTAACGCAAATATTACATACACACGGGGTTATAATACTTTCGTTCTGCCAGACGGCCTCTTTCTTTCCCTCTCGTTCGCTCATCCCCCGTCCCGTTCACCCCTCCTTCTCTCTCTCCTCCTCGTCTCGGCATCTCTCGCTTTCGATTATTCTCTTTTTTTCACGGTCGTAAAGAGGATGCGCACTGCAGCCTTTTCTCTTCTTTTTCTCTCTCTCTCTCTCTCTCTCTCTTCCCCTCGACATATATATATAGCGAAGAAGGAAGAAGCCAAAGAGAGAAGAAGGAGGATACGAGTGTCGAGAACGGCTCTTGGATCTGCCCCGTAGATGAGACCGAGTCTTTTGCTCTCTTCTTTTCGAAACTTCTTTTCGCTCGGTTCCCTCTCTCCCCCCCCCCCCCTCCCTCCCGTCCTCTCCCATGCTGTCGTAGCTGCCTTTGCGAATAGTCTTACTCACACACGCACGAGCGACAAGAGCGAGACGATGCGATCGTATGAGAAAGAGAGAGAGAGAGAGAGAGAGAGAGAGAGATAGCTCGATTCTATATAATACACGATTCTACGTCTCGTTCCCTGTTGGCTTATATATCGCAATGCACCGCACAAACTGTGCCTGTTGTGCAGTAGAAACAGCCGTGGCTGCGGCGACGGCGGCGCGTCCTTCCTGGGTCTCTGCCCCGACGGAGAGTCGAGAACCGCACGAACGAGCGAGTGAGAAAGAGTAAGAGGGCGAGAGGGAAGGGGAGATAGAGTGCGAGAGAGAGAGAGAGAGTCCCGATAGTTACAGCCTGTTCGCGGCTCGGCTATGCTGGCTTACCGAGTGTTTGCAGATACATCTATAATTAAATATATATATATATATATATATATATATACACACACATTGATATTATTTAATTATTAATTTTGTATCGATCGAAAATTATTCATCGAATGAAAGATTTCATACGAAAAAATTAAAATACTCTTTATTCGCGAAGTTATTATTATTATTATCGTCGCGAATCTGTAATTCTAATAACGTATCAATAATTTAAATTAAATTTCGACGAACGCATTTTCGTATCGTTTCTTTTCTTTTCTTTTCTTTTTTTTTTCTCGTCGATAAATGATTTATTTACGCACATTGCAATATTTTATATTCCCAATGTACATATTATCGGACGAGCTCGCGGCTTCTCTTCGTACACATATGTGCCAATTCTCTTCCTTTGTCTCTCTCTCTCTCTCTCTTTCTCTCTTTCCTCTTATATTTCTATGCCAGTGTACATATGTGTGTGTGTGTGTGTGTGTGTGTGTGTGTGTGGGTGTGTGTGTGTGTGTGTGTGTGTGTGTGTGTGTGTGTGTGTGTGTGTGTGTGTGTGTGTGTGTGTGTGTGTGTGTGTGTGTGTGTGTGTGTGTGTGTGTGTGTGTGTGTGTGTGTGTGTGTGTGTGTGTGTGTGTGTGTGTGTGCGTGTGTAAAGCCAGTATAGTGAAGTGTGTAAGCTCGTGTGGCTTCGCGCCGACTTCCCAGCCGCCGCCAGCAAAAATGCATAGCGCCCCCCCTCTACCCCCGCCCCCCTTTCCCTTCCTCTCTCCCTCTCATCCCGAGACGGTTCTCAACCAGCGTTATATGTATATAGCGTACCACACACCAGATGGACATCCGGAGTTTTGCTTTTCAACGATACTACCAAGATATTTATCCGTAGTTCTGTTTCACGACTATGCCCCATGTGAAACTATACGTACGCGTATTGTAAGAATTAAAAAAAAAATATTTTTTTTTTTATTTTCATTTTTCTCGATCTCTCTTTTCGATGTGAGTTTCCGCACGAGGAAAAGGAGATCGAAATTTGACACGAAGCAGTCTCAAAGTCCGACAATAACAATCTTGTGGATTTTTTGTTGTTTTTGTTATTATTGTTTATTTCTTCCTGAATTTTACTTGCTGTATGCGACCCTCGTTCCTCGTCGTTAAAGACAACGACGTTTGGAGAGAAAAAGAAACGCACACATACAGGAACAGAGAACACATACGTATGAAAATTGGCAATTTTTCGAGACATTGAGAGTCCGAGCGAGCAAAGTTCTTTTTGTTTGTTTTGTTTTTCTTCGACCTCAGGAGCGACGATATTGCGTCTAATAATACGGTCCTCTTCCCGCTCCTCATCTCCCTTCTGGAATTCCAGTGGTTTCTCACTTTCCTCATTCCTATTTTATTTACTGCTACGGGGATGGTCGAGTCTCGTTTCTTTCTATGCTCCGACGATCGCCAACGAGAACGCGTTCGACTATAGTTTACACACACACACACACACACACACACACATATATATATATATGGTCGGGAGAGTATAATGCACACAGTGGAAGAGAAGAAGGCATCACGAGAGAGCGAGCAAAGGCGGTTTAGCGAGCTCTCTCGGTATATAGACGGTGACCTTGTCGTCGGCAATTCACCCCGTCTACCTCCCTCCCCCTTGCTCACCGCGGCGTGCAACACAACTCCTCTTCTCCTCCTCCCCACCACCACCACCATCATCCTCTTTCCTCTCTCGCCTCTCTTCTCTTTTACTCCTCTCGCGCTAGTGCATGCACTTCACTCCTTTGCCTCTCTCCCTCTAACTCTCCGTTTCGCCGCCGCTGCTACCAGCGCCACCCTTTCTACTTGCGCTTTCTGCCTTCCTACCCCCACTCTCTTTTTCATACTTTTGCACTCTACTAATACAAATACACGTACAGATACACGTCTATGTGTATTCGTATATGTATATATCGTCTCCTTCTATTTCCTTGCTTCCTCGTTCAATGTTTCCTTCTCCAATGCTCAAGATCGGCTCACCAGAGCGCCCCGGCTCGCTTTGTTCCCTCGAACAACAGTCAAAACCCCTTCCGCGAGTCTTCTTATTCGACAATCTCTATACGTATATATAAATTTATACCTACGTATCGTCGATCAAGTTTTACGAACACGTCTCAATACTCGATGAAAAATTCTTAACTCTAGGGGATGATTATATCGCACTAGGATATCGACTATTACCCGTTACTTCCGGTGTCGTGAAATCGAAGCGACGAACTAAGAGAGAGAGGGAGATATACGCAGTAGCTAAATTAAAATATTTCTCGGATGAGTAACGAAGGAGAAATAGTGAGAAATTTGCTTTTCCGGATTGCTTCAACTTCTCGATATCGTACACACACATATATATATAGATCATAGTACGTCTGTAAAATAAGCTCGATCGGATGCACGCGCTTCTCCCGAGTGAATCACTTCCGGTTTTTGCGGTCGAAATGACACAAAAGGCGAACCTCGTAATAATCACGCCTGATCCTCGATGTCGACTATTATTTATTTTCCACGTGTATCTACATCCCTCTTTGGCAAGTGACACAGTTAGCATGACGTCCGTGCTTTACTATAGGGATATTTTTACATATATATAAAAAAAAATATATATATATATACGAAGGCTATAGGACCTATATAGGCGTATCGTATAATACGCATCAGTGCGGGCTCTAGTGAGTCAGGGGTCGATCAACTATTTTCGTACTCTTTGCTGCACACACAAAACACAACACACGTACACCAAAGCCCAGCGTCCTTTAACCAACCACCCTTTCTTTCTCTTGCACGCTCGAGTGACCCTCGGGCAAACCTCGCCAACTCGCCGTACGGACACACGTATTAGGTACACATACGGACGAGGGAGAGGGCGCGCGCGACGGTTTTGTGTACCATGAAAAATAAAAAGGAAGAAAAAAAACAAGCCCTCCTCTTGGCCTCTGCGTGACCCCTACATGGCCCCGGGGTCGAGACGACGATGAGATAATCGTGCCCGACGTTAATCCCTCGCCCCTCTACTTCACTCATCTCTTTCTCTCTCTTTCTCTCTCTCTCTCCCCCCGGGCAAAAAATTGACAATTCTCAAATTATTCATTTCCGGTTGTGCGCTGCTCCATTCTCGCTTTCTACGTGTATATATACCTACATATATATATATATATATATATGTGTGTGTGTATAGGAGTCTGCAGTGTGCAGACCATGAAGAGAAGGACCGGTCTCGTACACGAGAGAGCGAGTGTTGCTCTCGGAGCCGACGTATATATCTCGTGCTCTCGCTCGTGCTTCCCGTAGTCTCTCGTTATACTCTTATTCACCCTCTCTCCCTCTCTTTTTTATCTTCTCATTCTCACCTAACCTTATCCCATGTACAATGTGGGGCAGAAGGGTTCGCCAAGCGAATTTACCCACACGCGCGCCACTCTTCGAATGTACCCGAAGCACTTTTTTACTGCACAGCGCAAAATTTTAAATACCCGTGTGTATTGGTGGTACGAGCGAGGGAGCAGAGCGTGGAGAAGTAGACCCGTCTAAATATAATGCAGGGGAGCAGGCCACTCGGTACTTGCGACCTCCCCTTCTTCAATCCTTCTTTCCTACTACGCTCTATATATATATATATAAATATAAATATATATATATATATAGCGCACTCTATGTACTCCAGAGGGGGCTTGTATCCGCGTTTGTGCGTGCGTCACGTGAGAGTCCGGCAAAACTCTCCGACACTTTCATATATCTTTTATGTATTACATATAGATATATATAAATATATTCGTAGATGATTATGTGCAGTGTGAAAGTGCGAGTGAGTAGTCGACGCTAAAAGGGATATCTCTGATGCTATAATGCATCACATGCAACCGAGTGCATATATACATATATATATATATATATATATATATATATGTGTGTGTGTGCGTGCGTGTGTGTAGAGGAGACAGTGTAATGTTATTACATGTCAGGCGAACGAATGGACGGGTGGGGCGTGCGACAGCGAGGAGAGTAAAGAGAAAGAGAGGGAGAGAGAGAGAGAGAGAGAGTTGTCGAGAGGCATTCACAACACGCCTCGTGCTCTCCTGCACCAGTATGCAGGCCTAGACCTAGACCCAGTCCGCTAGCCTAGACCTAGAGCAGCGCACGGACACTCTTTCTCTCTCTCTCTTTCTTTCTCTTTCTCTTTCCTTCTGTGTGCGTGTGTGTGTGTGTGTCTCTCTCTCTCTCTCTCTCTTCTCTATATCACGGGCGTTGCTGCTGGTATATAACCAGAGGAGCAACGGAGCACCGAGACTCGAGCCCGCGCGGTAGTGGAGACGAGAAAAGAGCTGTGGCGGCGCGAGAGAGAACGAGAGGAGGAAAGGGGGGGGGGGGATCTCGACGCCCAGACGACCAGAATAGGGGAGGGCTCGTACTCTATAAACTACTCTCCCGGCTCTTTCTCTCTTCCTATTCTCCCGGCGAACACCAGATTCTCGTCTCTATACGCTTTACGACTTTTCGAGTCGTTGCGCCAAAATTCGCAAATTGTTTTTTTTTGTTATCAGGGGGGAAAAAAAGAATCGAGTAACGAATTTTGTAATTTATTTTTTTTTTCTTTCTTTAAATAGACTCGATACGAGAATTTTATCTTTTAATTCGGGGGAAATGATTCGTGACGTTTTGGAAATGGAATTAATCGAATGGACTGCGTCGCGTTTCGGGAAACGATTTTTGACGAGAGAAAAAAATTGTTGATTTTCTGTTTTTTGTTTGTTTTGTTTTTTGTTTCTCGATACGCGAACAGAGACACGAAGCGAGAGCAAACGATAAATGTGCGAAGGAATATGATTTCAAGCTGAAATTGATTCGAGCAAAGTACAAACGCACCAGGCAGACAGGAGACCCAATGTAATGCCAGGAGTGAAGGAATGCAATAAGAAAAGAGAAGAAGCCTTGATCACTGACCTCGCTCACGTCTTTACTCTTTATCTCTCTCTCTCTCTCTCTCTCTCTTTCTTTCTCCACCCTCTCCCTCCCCTTTCTTTTTCTTTCATTCTCTCTTATTCTCGTTCTTCTCTGTGTTTCTACGGTGCACCGCGAGAAACGAGCTCGCACGAACGGAAAAGACGTCACGCCCACTTCGCTTTCGTGTGTCTCGTGTAAATTTTCGTTCCTTTCCTATACACGCGTATATAAATATATATATGTCGTTATGTATGTAAAAGGAAAAATATGTACATATGTATATATAAATATACGTGAGTAGTATGCATTCATTTGGAAGCTATCTCATCGTTTTCTCGGACGTCAACGAGGCGAGTCGAAAACTAAATGACGCGCGTATTCCAAGCTCTCGTGGAGGATGTACATATATATATGAATCTTTCTCTCGCTCTCTCTCTCTGACTCGCGTGAATACGAGTTTGTATTCGTGTAGACAGTGCACCGTGTTGTATACTGACGAGGGATCGCCCGCGGCGTCTCTCGCGAGACTTCCGGATCGCGCACTGTGCATATACAGTGATATATAGATACAGACATATATATACTCTGTATAATCACGATTTCATTGCGGTAGAAATAACAAAAAAAAAACACGATGCTTTGACAACGTGCGTGTACAGTACCGGTACACGTTTTAACTTCGAGGTTCACGGTTGCTTGGCAATTTTTCTGCAAGAACGAGCAAAGAAAGAGAGAGAGAGAGAGATACTTATCTTATCTGATAAGCCTTCAGGCTCGATCCGTTCGAGACACTTTAACATAATTTTTCCAACATTTTTTAATCTTAATTTTTTCCCTCTTCTTTTTTTTTGATTTTTGTTTCTTCTTTCTTGAATCTTGAATAAGAGATTGAATATATATCATGATAAAATAGGCTTTAAGGAATCACGATGGATCGCGACAGTAGCCAATTTTCTTTATCTCTCCACCCCCCTCTCTCTCTTTCTTACTTTCTCACTTCTTTTTTTTTGTTATCCCACAGCGTCAAAGTACGTCTATCTCCTCAGATTTCATCCTTTTCCGGGTGTACGATTGCGCATCTAGTTCATTGCCACGGGCACAAAATTGCATCGTGCAAAGGCGAAGGAGACAACGACACTTATTCCCGACAAATTCCGAGTGTCGGTTTCGGGGTTAAAGATAGCGAGAGTAGCCGATGGCAACTAGGGTAACATAATAGGTCGGCTTTGAATTCACGCGAGAGACGATCTTACTACGCTTATATACAATATATACCTACGTAGAAAGAAGCAAGAGAGAGAGAGAGAGAGTGTGCTCGAGGAACGAAAGTGAGAACGTCACGATGAGAAGGAGAGGCCGTGCCTGCGCCCGGCTTATTCCATAGCGGAGCCGGAATAAACCGCGAGAGAGAATGAGAGATAATGCGAGATAGAGGAATAACGAGGAAGAGGAGACTCGGTGAGCGCGGTTGAGGGAAGAGGGGGGAGGGGTCGCGAGCGGCAAAAGGGGAGGATCGACGAGGTGCACGACTCTGTCGGAGGACGAAGGGTCGACATGGACGCGCGCGACGAGAAGTCCGAGTTGTGCCGGAGGATAGCGACAGACAGAAAGAGAGAGAGGGAGGGAGTGAGCAAGAGGGGCGAGAGGAGAGAGAAACGATGATTGCGAAGCGGGAAAGAGTGAGAAAGATAAACACGCCCAGAGTCCTCGACGTAGCGAGTTAGTCGCGTTCTCGTGTCATATACGAGGCATTCTTCGTTAAATGAACCGACTAATTTTGTTTTTCTCTTCTCGAAATTCTACGATTTTTCTCATATAGTAGTTCGGTTCTTGCGGCTCGAAGTTTGTCGTAAAAATATTTCATCGTTCGTCGATTTCCGCGTTGCTTTTTTCTACCCGCGTGCTTTATTTTGAGTTTCGTACGGAGGGGAGAAAAAGAGGGAAGTACAAGTCATAAAATAGACGAGGATTTTTTTTTTAAATAAGGGATTGTTTGGACTCGAGGGGTTGGACAATGTGACAAAGCTTCAGAGGGTTTGCAAAAAATTTGGACAAAAATTCGCCAATTTTACGAAGAATGGCCCATATATGTTTGCGCGTGTATATATTTATTCGTATAAGTAGGTGTGCGTGTGTATTTACGTCGGTATGGGTTCGTCTGTGGGACGGTGCATCGGACTAGCCAGTTGCGAATGGCGGGGCTGCGGCGCGCATCGCTTTTGGACGAGCCGAGGAGCGAGAAGAAGCGAAGTGGGGAGAGGGAGGAGAAGGATAGAGCAGTTAAGTTAGTCTGTCGGTCAGTGACTGCCTGACTTTCCCGGCGCAGCTGAAGGTCAACTCTCCCCTTCTACACAGTCCCTCTCCTCTTCCTCTTCTTCTTCTTCTTCTTACTCCACCTCGATTCTCTCCTCCACCTCCTCCTCCTCCTCCTCCTCCTTGTTCTTCTTCTTCTCTTCTTCTTCCTTGTCGTTCTTCTCCGCTATTTCTCTCTCGGTCTTTCCTCGTTCTACGCTACTCGCCATTTCTACTTCGCCATCCGAGACGGCCCAGACCATCTTTATCTTCTACTCATCTGCTCTCCCTCTCTCTCGCTCTTGAGTGAGAGAAAGAGAGAGAGAGAGAGAGAGAGAGGTCTCTCTTGGTCGACTCTATGCACTTCTCCGCTTCACCAACATAACACAAGAGCCGTGCGTTGCGCGTGTATGTGCGCCAGTGCGAGAACGGCGTCTGATCTTTTCGCGCAGTCGTCCCGTTCGAGAAAGATATATACTTATCGACCAACACTACGTTACGCATACACGAGCGTCGTTGGACGAGAGGCAGAGTCTCTATACGGATAGAAATAATATAATTGAACCGATTCGAAGATCCAAGAGAGTCAATAAATCCGGTCGATATCTCTCCCCGGTGCTTATACGACTTCCCGAGCAATTATCTCGGACCCTTGTATCGCAAATATACGTATACAGATATTCGTACGTACGTACGGGTGTGTATATGTATATCCCGAGAATACCGAGGCTTTTTATCTCTATCTTCTTCTGATTTCCGTTTCGCTCAATCTCCTTGCGCGAATGTGTACCAAACACAGCAGCATCTCTCTTCTAATATGCCTTACTTTCGCGCAAATATAACATCAAGTCTCTCGTTTTTCTTTCCTCTTCTTATCTTTACCTCGATTATTCGATGTGGTCCATCGAGACGCCACCAGAGGCGCGACGGTATACACGCACAGGCTTCCCTTTCGGGCCGCACGGTGGCGCGACAGGCGCGACCATTACTGCGTGCCCCTGGGAATCCCCTCCTAATCGCCCCTCTCTTCTTCCTCTTCCCTGTCCTCACCGAGTTTACTCGTCTCTTTGCAATTTCCCCTCTCTTCTCGCTATACTTGTACTTCCGGCCGCGAGAGGCTAGAGCGAAATTCGCACAAAATAAACGAGGGAGAGAGGAGAGAGAGAGCAGCCTCCTCGACATCGTCGGAGCTTTGCCTCGAACGTTTCTCTATTTTTAACACACATCGTCGTCGTCGTCGTCGTCGTCGTCGTCGTCGCGGATTCAGAAGCAGCAACGGCTACCAAAGCGTACGTTACACCTATACTCCCCTCCTATCTTTCTCCATCGTACTTGTCGTTATGAGAACTCTCGCCTAAACTTCCTGTCCCTCGACCGGATAATATTCTACTATATATTTAATCGATACGTTTATATTTGTCATATATCGTACAATTTTGTATATACCGTAACGGAACAGCTTTATCCTCGGTACTTCGCCACTAATCCGCCAGGTGGCTTCGCGCGAGACACTTTCTCGTACGAGTAGTGTCACTTGATTGCTATAAAGACCTTCTACCTTTTCCGTTGCTTTAATAATGTTTCCAACGTATAGGAAATGCCGAATCAAAATTTGTTGATTATCTGTCGATATTTTTTATTATCAAACATTAACATTGTTCTACTTACTATCGGAATTAATATTCTTAAGTCATTTACGCAAGATAAACAAGACACGTTCGGGATTTGACATAGGGAAAATTAAAAAAAATTCATTTTTCGCCTGACAATCATTTATTTTAGAAAATACACGAATAGCATAGAAATCATATAAATCCGATAAAGAGATCCGATCGAAATAATAATTGAGCAAAAAATAGTCTTATAAATATATATATTACGTTCATAATACGACGTGATATAACGAGCACGAAAGTGCGAGCGAGCTGCACAGACATGTCTTGAATGGTCGCCCGTCTCACTCTCTCTGTGTCTCACGCCACTCTGCCACACGTTCCCCGTGGTATAGGTCAGTGAAGCTCTCGCAAAGTTTCCCCCACTCGAACGTTGCTCGGGTGTACGCCGCGGCAACTGTAGTGGCAGCACCTCCGCGAGACGGCAGAAGCGACATGTATAACTAGCCCACGATTCTCCTAGACAAACCGCGTAGAGAAAGAAAGAGAGAGGGAGGGGGGAGGGAAGCTTTACGATTGACTCATCTAGCCCGTAGCTGGCAGTCGTGTGCAGCTTGTTCACTCGTTCGCGGGCTAATGTCCTGCTCTCGGCCCGCGACCCTACGATTTATATGCTGTTTTCAAAGTAGAAAGAGAGAAAAAAAGGAGCGAGAGAGAGAGAGAGGAACTCGTAGCAGTTGCCGCTGTTTCAAACTACGCGGGAGACCTCTGTGGGTACTTGGGGCTTCGCGTAGGCCTCGCGAGAGAAACACAACACACAGTGAAAGAAGAAGATAGATGAAAACGAGGAGAGAACGCACGTATATTTTTAGCACGACGCTGCAGCGCAACCGAGTCCTGCAAATTCGACGGAATTCCAACCTAACGTCGTAACGAACCAAAACTCCCTGTATAACCGTGCGATTCTTTTTTTCTTTCCCATCTCGAGCTAGTTACCGGTGCGGCCATGTTGTAAAGTATTTTCAATCCTACACTCATCCTCGTACTTCACAGATGGCGGTAATGTTCTTCTTTTCTTTTTTCTTTTTTAAGTATTTTTATCGCAGCCAACTTCCGTATGAGACGTTTCTCTCGAGCGGCTTTTTAAATATTTTATTACCCCCACCCCATCCATTAATACCGTAAGATGCAACGACGTGAATAAAAGCAGAATTATGGATATAAATTGTGAGAGACTTGGCCAATCTTGCCGCTTAAATTCTCTACGCAGAAAAGCGAGACTTTGCGTAGCGCGCGTTGTCTCCCTCTCTCTCTCACTCTTTTTCTCTCTCGCGCTCGCTATTATGCACTAGAAGCTGCTGATGGCGTCACCGTGCAACCTTGGCTCGGGTCAGTCCTCTATCATACTGCAGGCAGCGCACACCATCGCTTCCCGCCACCACCTCCTTCCCTTTCGCGCTCACCGTCTCTTCCCTTCTCCCCCTTTTGCTCTTAGCTCCTCTCCCTTCCTCTGCTCTCGCTTACGACGTGTTCTAAACCCCCCACCATTCTCGTCTGCGACTACTGAACCCTCGAGACCCCCGCGCGCCTCACCACAACTCGCTCCTTTCCTCGTCTCTATCTTCTTTCTTTCCTCGCTGTATCTACAGCGTGTAACGCATATATATGTATATTCCCGCGTGTCCGTGTGTTGTGTATCGAATGTATGCGTAGAACTCGACACGATACGACCAAACTCACCGCGAGACCCTCTACACCCCCTCGAGCTTCGTTCTTCGTAAAACGTTTCCGTCGTCCGTAGATTGCAGATCCGACTCTATACTACACGTACGTGGATACCTTTGCTATATATATATATATATATACGTATCGTTTTCCCCTACGATATCTCCTAACCACTCGTCCGAGAATGCATTTGCCCAAACTGGCGTCTCGTTTCGTTTTATGCTCTTCCTCGAAAAGCCGCAGATCACGGAATTCGGGATCGACGTATGCAGCTCGCGAAAAAAAAAAACATTCTCTCACGGTTATCGCACGAAGATCGATTTTACAGTGAGACCAATTTTGTTTAATCGAGCTTGTTTATAGAATTGGACGTTGCGCAGTTTGTGATGAGCCTGTTTTTTGCGAATCCGTTTGATACGGAAAGAGTAGTCTTGTGAATCGTCGTAAGATTTCTATTTCTCACTCTCTTCGTTCTTTTTTTCTCTCTGTCTCGAGCATTGCACAGAGGCGTTAATACCGCGACGCAATACACTAAATCCTCCGTCGTTATACAAACGGATGACACACAACTTACACAGCTCATGATGCACCTGTTGCGAGAGAGTGTCGAGTCTTTCTATTTACCAGTTGAGATACACGTCCGACGTTTCGTAGGACGTGTACGCAGGATTCGATGACGAGAAGAGAAATTCTGTCTCGCGTCACGTCGGTAGAATGGAAGTTTGCAGTTGTTATAATCGAGAATGTCATTCTTTTGTAATAATCACGTGGCATACTCGAGACAATTTTTCTTTCGATCGGTTCGAGTTATTTAAATGAATTTTATGAATTAAATCGGCTGATTAGTAATCTCATTAGCCATTGTACACATAAAACGCGTGTGCACATTGCGTTGTGCGAAAGACTCACCACCGGCTAGCGTTCGTCATTATGTCTTGAAAAGACTTTCACACTCGTCCATCGCTTATTTCGATGTATGTACATTCGTACGTGTGCCCGTTCGTGTCACACACTAGATTCGTCACCGTAGGCGAAGCTCGCGGTCGACACAACGAATGAATAAGAAGATTACTTACGTCCTAGATCTATCGAGCCTTTTATACCTATGTAAATCGAGAGGTACGCGACAAAGAACTTTTCTGACGTTCGGCGAGTCCGGCGACGTCAAAGTGTCCGACTGTCGACGCCATGTTTCGTAAATCGAAAACGCATCACCTGGCGCCATCTGTTACATCTACCGTTAAACTACAACGCGTATCGCTCATCGGTAAAACAGTAATTTTTTTCCGGAAAGGAAGAAATCTATCGGAAAAATTATTCTCCACTAGAATTATAAATGAAGATAATCTGAAATAGCCACGGGGCAGAAACGACTCCGAAGAGATAATCTAATTATTTTTATTATCGACATGAATAACGATACATAAAGCATACTCATGATTTTTTCTCCTTTTTTTTCTCGTTGCAGTGTCAGAGAGCTACAATAGCTACGTAAATTCCATGTACGGTGGCGGTGGTGGACAATTCGCGACACCATGTACGCCGAGTCCGCCACGAGGACCCGGTGGTGTACCAACGAGCGTCATACAAGCCGCGACAAGTTCCGTATCCGACGATCTCTATCTTCTCGAATTGGGTTTTCCGCCGAGACCGAAGAAGAGCAAGCTCAAGAAACCACGACAGGGCGAGGGCGCCGCGGTCAAGAGGAAATCCCGCGAGGGCTCGACGACGTATCTGTGGGAATTTTTGCTTAAACTTCTTCAAGATCGTGAATACTGTCCGCGATACATAAAATGGACAAATCGGGAGAGAGGTGTGTTCAAGCTCGTCGACAGTAAAGCCGTCTCGAGACTCTGGGGTTTGCACAAAAACAAGCCCGACATGAATTACGAAACGATGGGACGTGCACTGAGATATTATTATCAGCGTGGAATACTCGCCAAAGTCGACGGACAGAGACTCGTTTATCAGTTCGTTGACGTGCCCAAGGACATTATAGAGATCGATTGTACGGGAGCGTGAGATAAGGCCCGCCCTTCTTCGGGGGAGCTCGGAATTTATACGAGAAAAGAAACGAGTAACAATAAATACAATTACTCGCATGGGAGCAGTAGAGCGTCATCGTCGTCATCGTCATTCTCATTGTTGTCGCCTTCGTCGTCGACGACGTCGTCGTCGCCACTGTCGCCGTTTAGACGCGAGAGATCGTTATCCTCGAGCTCTTCTCACCATCCGCCGCAGCAACATGTGCCCACGTGGCACATCCCTCAAGCGATGCATTGCCCTCTCTGACTCCGTTGTTCCTTGTAATATAAAAAGCTTTGAATCCGAACGATCGTACGCGCGGCTCTCGACGCGTTTACGTTAAACTCCGTCGTTCTAGATGCGCGAAGTCACGTGCGCACAACGAACCGAGAGCCGCGCTCAAAGCACCGAAGATTAACATTGTGATGCGAGAGCCGTTTTCGCGCGAAATTTTTTCCTCTTTTTATTCATTTGTACAAAAAATTGTCGTTTTATTAATTATTATTATCTTTATTTTTCTTTTTTCTTTTTTTCTTTTTCTCTCTGTTTTTAGTTATTTAACGATATCGCGCATGCGCCTTCGACGAAACGTATTTGTTGTACACGAAAGGGGAAGAAAAAGAAGAAAAACGTAAATGAAAGAAACACACTCTACGGACAAATTACTTAACTTTAAATGCCTAGAGGGAACAGGGCGATGAAAATTGTACATTCGAAATACGATAAATTATTTATTGTACATTTGGCGATTAGGAGATATAAACGAGGGAAAAACAAATTTAACGAAAAAACGTAAGTAGAATGAAAAAAAATACAAAAAAAAATACAAACAAAAAGATAAATAAACTTGTTGAAAGAGTAAGCTGGGGAGGCTGCGCGAGAGTTGTAAAACGAATCGAAATGTGGGCTGTGAAATGGTTTTTTGGGAGGAAAGAAGAAAAAGAAGAAAAAAAGAAGAAAAATTGGACAAGCGCTTAAATGAAAATGTTCCGCTGTTGGGGATAAAACGGAGTGATACAAAGAGATAAAAAGAAGAAAATAGAGTGTGTATGTGTGTATGCTGCGTGCTTGTGTGCGCGCGCGCGTGTGTGTGTGTGTGAGAAGGGCTCAGGGAGGGTTACACCAATATTTTTTTAAAACATTAACCGGAATGGAAAACTGGTTTTCAATTTGAGCTGAGGAGGTTCAACGATGTAAGGTGCTGGCTATTACACACGAGGTCCAAGAATGTTATTTAGCGAAAAAAAATGAAGAAAAAAAAAAGAACCTAGCGTTACTGATTCATAGAAATTATTGAGACAGACATTATCTAAATATATTCTCTGTATATATTATATAAAATATACCTTTAGCATATATATATATAAATATATATATATATTATTATTAAATATTATATATATTATATAAATATATATTGTATGTTATGTAGTAAATGGCGCGTGTTAATGTGTCTCTGTGAGATTTTGCGTCACGTCGGGCTTAGTTAAATGACGGTGAAAGAGGATGTTTGATCTCGCTCGTACGACGCTCGTCTCCAGAAATAAAAAAATATATAAAAAAACGGAAAAAAAAGAAAAGAGAGATACGTTAGAACGTATGTGCTCGTATAATCGAATCATGAAACGTTAACCATCGACAATTTGTACAATCTTGTCGCGCGATCAAACGCTCAGAAGGATTGTTTGATATATCGTCCGAAACCTTCGATCGCGCTTCATCCCATATTATAATATTATACTCGATAACGCACACTTTTGACAAGCTTCCATGCTTTTTCAATGAAACTTAAGAAAAATATATATATATAAAAAAAAAAGAAGAAGAAGAACTACAAAGAAAAAAGTAAAAGATATTCGGAGACGTACGCCAGACCGTGTCTCGTCGTTGAAGCGAACGAGACATTTCCCAACTTCGACCGTCATCGTAGCCCGGGATCGTATAATAATAATAATACCCTAGAATAAAATTTTATTTATTGACGACCTGGGAGGCCGACGTGAGCGTGAATAAAAAAAGAAATAAAATACTATGTCCCATAGGATATAATTTTGTATATAAAGATTTGCTTATAATGAATTACTTATCGTCGAAACCCATTCAAGAAGAAAAAGAAAGGAAGGAAGGAAGGAAAAAAAAGTAATAAAAATAAAAACACACACACATATTAGTTTTTCGTACGTAAGCAAGTGAGAACGTAAGAGAAAGGAGAAAGAGAGTATATAGAGATAGTTGTATACTTTAGTAGTTAAGGCTCGGCAGTGCTCTCTGAACACGGCTTCTACGACGACAGCCTTTGAATTTTTAAACGGATTCGAAATACAGTAATGATAATAAAAAGTAAAAAAAAAATAAAAATACAAATAAAGAATGCAAAAAAGTAATGAAAGAAAATATTATACTACAGTGATCCAGTGCTGCCAATTAATGCCTGAGACGGTCCCTTGCATTTGCCACACAAAGATTATACTACGATATTCAACGAAAATACGTTGATATTGATACAAGACATAAAATGAGAAGAAGAAAAAACAAAGTTATTTAAAAAAAAAAAAAAAAAAAACAAAGTGTTGCGGGACGCCAGACATACCGATGATACAAAGCAAATTGCCTTTACGTATTAAACCAAGACGTGTTGCCTTCTAACGAAATAACAAAAAGAAACAAAGAAAAAAATAGAAAACAAAGTTTTAGCGATTTGTATCATAAAGTACTATCTCTCTGTCCCAGTACTTAAAGAAGAAGACAAAAATATTCCCGCCCCAAACATCCTCTGACCCTGTCGTTTTGAAAGATAGATTTTTTAAAAGTCAAGCTGACTCGTGTTTTTTGGTACATGGAACATTTTGAGATCGTATCTACGTCGCATCTGTGAGGAACATATATATATATATATAATACGAATTATGATGAGAAAAAAAAAGAAAACATAAAACAGAGTACAATCGACAAAAGCAAGTACCTATAAAATGTATCACTTCTATACACAATGATAGTTACGAACACACATACACCCATACACACATATACATACACGGACAGCCTCTCATAAACGATGAATGGAAACTACAACAAGAAATCCTATTTTTAGGTGAATTAAATTTACATATACATAACAATTGATTACAGTACGAGATATTTTAACGAATAAGACTTAACTGTAATAGGGATAAACGTATAATGATTTTACTTGTATAAAATATATGAGATATGATGGATTGACGTAAGGAACTCTAATGTAACGTTCTGTGATTCGTTGTTTGTAGGTGAAATTTAATAAAAGAATAATGTATCATAATCGTCTAGCAATGACCTTAATTCGGTAGACCTTCCCGTAATAAGAAGTAGTTCCGTATATTTCGGCGATGATAACACGTCGAGAATTGATGTAACGTCTAAATATAGAACGGAAGAGAGCAGTCATTTAAACAGTGCGGTACTCGTAATTGAAGGCACTCGAACGCCATTGCGCATGCGCTGTACATGGGGGCGAGTATGTACGCCTCCGCGTACAGCTATACACAGTTGATGGTATAACAGTAGTAGTCCGACCGTATGAGCGCCGGTGTCGAACGTCATTCCTGACAAATACAATCGTGAGTAATTGAAGGTGTCTCTTGCGAGCAAATCTCTCGTTGCCCGATAATTCTACGTAAACAGTGAGAATATTGTTAAACGAATCGACCTTATTACAGAACGAATATAAAAACTTCTAATACGCAGTCTCAAAAGCAGTTATTGATTATCGAGTGTCCAAGCCCATTTGCCACACCCGTCGGCCATTTTGGGGGACTTGTTAAAGAATACGTACGAAACGAACGCCTAGCGTTCGGAATAAAACCTACAAAATGGATCAAATTACACCCAAGGAAGTCAAGATTCTCGAGAATCCTGAGGATATACAGGAACGTCGAGAACAAGTACTCGGACGCTATGCCAACTTCAAAGCCGAGGCACGACACAAACGCGACAAACTCGAAGCCTCCCGTCGCTTTCAGGTATGTGATGATCTCATTCTTATTCCTAATTTCATCGATGATCGACCGTTATCATTGAGTAAACCCCACGGAGGCACGAGCGTAGATACTATGCCGTAATAGTAAACTCGATTCTTCGTAATCAAACTCGAATTAACAATATTTATTATGACGATAATGACAAAATCCCCGCCGTAAGTCTCGACTGACATAAATATGAACGATACGACAGGAAATTTTCCAAGAAATATCGAATGATTTAATTCGTAGCCTTTCGATTTATAGGTTATTTCACATTACGACCGTTTTATTTATTTTTCTATAGTACTTCAAACGCGATGCCAGTGAGCTCGAAGGGTGGATTTACGAGAAGCTTCAAGCTGCCTCGGACGAGAATTACAAAGATCCCACGAATCTGCAAGCCAAAATCCAGAAGCATCAGGCTTTCGAAGCAGAGGTCGCGGCGCATTCCAACGCGATAGTTCTCCTGGACAATACGGGTCAAGAGATGATAGCCCATAACTTTTCCAGCACGTTAATTCGCAAACGTCTCGAGGAACTCCATCGTCTTTGGGAATTGCTCCTTTCGCGTCTGGCCGACAAGGGTCTCAAACTCCAACAAGCTCTCGTCCTCGTACAATTCTTGCGTCACTGCGACGAAGTTATGTTCTGGATCCACGACAAAGAAGCATTCGTAACTACCGACGAGTTTGGCCATGATCTCGAGCACGTTGAGGTTCTGCAACGTAAATTCGACGAATTTCAAAAGGACATGGCTAGCCAAGAATATAGAGTAACAGAGGTCAACGAACTCGCGGATAAACTTCTGCTCGACGGTCATCCCGAGCGCGATCAAATACTTGGACGTAAAGAGGAATTAAACGAATCCTGGCAGAGATTGAAACAACTGGCGATTCTGCGTCAGGAGAAATTGTTCGGAGCTCACGAGATTCAGAGATTCAATCGCGATGCCGATGAAACGATGGCATGGATCGCCGAGAAAGACGTTGTCCTCTCGTCCGACGATTTTGGTCGAGATCTCGCGAGTGTCCAAACTTTGCAACGCAAACACGAGGGAATTGAACGCGATCTTGCAGCACTGGAGGATAAAGTCGCGACATTGGGCGCAGAAGCGGATCGTCTTGCGGCTATTCATCAGGCCGATCACTCGCAGCAAATACAATCTAAACGCGCGGAGATTCTTCAATCCTGGGAGAGTCTTACGGCAAAGGCCAAAGAACGTCGTTTCAAGCTCGACGAATCGTACTATCTTCATCGTTTCCTCGCTGATTACAGAGACTTGGTATCTTGGATGAACGACATGCGCGCTATAATCTCCGCCGACGAGTTAGCCAAAGACGTTGCCGGTGCCGAAGCACTCGTCGAAAGACATCTCGAGCACAGAGGCGAAATCGACGCGAGAGCCGATAGTTTCGATTCAACGACTCTAGCCGGTAACAAACTTCTCGAGAGAAAACACTATGCTGCCGAGGAGGTAGCGCGCAAATTAGATTCTCTCACCGAGGATAAATCGTCGCTTCTCGAACTCTGGGAGAAACGTCGCATACTTTACGAGCAATGCATGGATCTTCAGTTGTTTTATCGCGATACCGAGCAAGCCGACGCTGGAATGGCCAAACAAGAAGCTTTCCTGGCAAACGAAGATCTCGGCGATTCGCTCGACAGTGTCGAAGCTCTTATAAAGAAACACGAAGATTTCGACAAATCACTCGCTGCTCAGGAAGAAAAGTTCAAAGCCCTCGACGAATTTGCTGGTAAATTGATCGAAGGTGGTCATTATGCCGCTGACGACGTGGCTCAACGTCGTCAAATGCTTCTTGAACGTCGCGCCGTACTTCTCGAGAAATCCGCACAGCGTCGGCGTCAGCTCGAGGATGCTTATAAACTTCAACAGTTCGAACGCGATTGCGACGAGACCAAGGGATGGGTCAACGAGAAACTAAAGTTCGCTACCGACGACAGTTATCTCGATCCTACGAATCTCAATGGCAAAGTTCAGAAACATCAGAATTTCGAGCAAGAGTTAAATGCTAATAAAACGCGTATGGAGGAGATGGTATCGACCGGACAAGAATTGATCGAGAGCGATCATTACGCGGCTGATCGTATACGCGCTCGTACAGACGAGATCGTCACGCTCTGGGAGAGTCTCGCTCGTGCTACCGAGAAGAAGGGAGCGAAGCTACAAGAAGCTTCCCAACAGCAACAATTCAATCGCACGATCGAAGATATCGAACTCTGGCTGTCCGAGGTCGAGGGTCAACTCATGTCCGAGGATTACGGCAAAGATCTTACTAGCGTCCAGAATTTACAGAAGAAACATGCTTTGCTCGAAGCCGATGTTGGCTCACACGCCGATAGAATCGAAAGTATAACTCAAGCTGCCGAGCAATTCGTTAGTTCCGGTCACTTTGATGCGGACAACATTAGAACGAAACAGGAACAGATGCAGAGCCGTTACTCGGCTCTTCAACGTCCTATGAGCATTCGCAAGCAGAGACTTCTCGATTCTCTCCAGGTGCAACAATTGTTCCGTGACATCGAGGACGAGGAGGCTTGGATACGCGAGAAGGAGCCAGTTGCAGCTAGCACGAATCGCGGACGCGATCTCATCGGTGTGCAGAATCTTCAGAAGAAACATCAAGCTGTACTCGCGGAGATTAACAATCACGAGCCTAGAGTTGCTGCCGTTTGTCAAGCCGGCTCGAAAATGCTTCAGGATGGACATTTCGCCGCTGAGGAAATCAGCCAGAGACTGGCTGCTCTGGACGAACATTGGGGCCAGTTGAAGGAAAAAGCACGACAGAGAAAAACCGATCTCGATGATTCCCTCCAGGCTCATCAATATTTCGCCGATGCGAACGAGGCCGAATCCTGGATGAAGGAAAAACGTCCAATCGTTATGAATGCTGATTATGGAAAGGACGAAGACAGCTCAGAGGCTTTGTTGAAGAAGCACGAGGCTCTGGTGAGTGATTTGGAAGCTTTCGCCAGTACTATCGCCGCATTGAGAGAACAGGCGTCTGCCTGCAGACAGCAAGAGACACCAACGATTGACATAGCTGGCAAAGAATGCGTCGTTGCGCTTTACGATTATGCCGAAAAATCGCCTCGCGAGGTCTCCATGAAAAAAGGTGACACACTGACACTTCTAAACTCGAACAACAAAGATTGGTGGAAGGTCGAGGTGAACGATCGTCAGGGATTCGTGCCTGCCGCTTACGTCAAACGCGTCGAGCCAGAGGCCGGATTGAGCGCGTCTCAACAAAACTTGGCAAGGGAACAGAGCTCGATCGCTGCTAGGCAAGCACAGATTCAGGGACAATACGACGACCTCATTCACTTGGCACGCGAGCGTCAGAACAAGCTCAACGAGACCGCGAAAGCTTACGTACTCGTTCGCGAGGCTGCCGAGCTAGCGACCTGGATCAAAGACAAGGAAAATCACGCGCAGGTTCAAGACGTCGGTGAGGATCTCGAACAGGTCGAGGTGATGCAGAAGAAATTCGACGATTTCCAAGCTGATCTCAAAGCCAACGAGGTACGTCTCGCCGAGATGAACGAAATTGCCGTTCAGCTGATGAGCCTCGGACAGACGGAAGCTGCGCTAAAGATTCAGACGCAGATACAAGATTTGAACGAGAAATGGACGAGTCTGCAGACTCTGACGGCTGAACGAGCGAGTCAATTAGGCTCGGCTCACGAGGTTCAACGCTTTCATCGCGACGTCGACGAGACGAAGGATTGGATACGCGAGAAAGATGCTGCGCTCAACAACGACGATCTTGGCAAAGATCTACGTAGCGTACAGGCATTACAGCGAAAACACGAGGGTCTCGAACGCGATCTCGCTGCTCTCGGTGACAAAATCAAGCAGCTCGACGAGACCGCTAATCGTTTGATGCAATCGCATCCTGATACTGCGGAACAAACTTACGCGAAGCAAAAAGAGATCAACGAGGAATGGACACAATTGACGGCAAAGGCCAATTCGAGGAAGGAGAAACTGTTGGATTCCTACGATCTGCAACGTTTCCTGAGCGACTATCGCGACTTGATGGCTTGGATTAATTCCATGATGGGTCTCGTGGCATCCGAGGAACTCGCTTCGGATGTTACCGGTGCTGAGGCTCTTCTGGAACGTCATCAGGTACGTCAACGACAGATTTCTCGATCCGTATACTTCCAACACTCGATCATACGTCACTTGCTCACATTCGCAAATCCAAATGTACCCTCACGAGACATTTGACATTGTAGAATCACAGGGCAGAGATAGATGCGCGGTATGGGATACGACCAGAGGTATATCCGAACCGTTTGAGCATGGTGTAGCACGGTTCTTTTGAGTTTTTATTTTCTTGTTTCTTTCGTGCGTATAAAAAGAAAAACGACGACACGTTACGTACGGTAACATTACTCGCAGTTGCATTTCGTATTTTCTGGATTTCTGATGTGTAAAAGCAAATGCCCATTAACAGCATTTAATTTTTCATGCCGCTATCGTGTTGATGTGGATGCTACGGTCATTGCTCGTGTATGAGAAATTTACGATCTATCGAGAGAAATTTTGGCAATCATGGATGCGCTTGTTTACAATAAAATCTTTGTGTTGCTTTATTTACTGAATCAACGACGATTCTAACCGTGACATCCACTCAATTTCAATAATTCATTAATGTCACGTATGAATGTGCTGTGTGAAAATGATTCTCGAATCTGTGAATAACAATGAAGTCTTCAAACGTAGGAGCATCGTATGGAAATCGACGCACGAGCCGGAACCTTCCAAGCGTTCGAACTCTTCGGTCAACAACTGTTGCAATCCAGTCACTACGCCAGCGTAGAGATACAGGAGAAATTGGAGTCGATGGCCGAGGCTCGTCAGGAATTGGAGAAAGCCTGGATTCAAAGACGTATGCAACTCGATCAGAATCTCGAGCTTCAGCTGTTTTGTCGCGACTGCGAGCAGGCGGAAAATTGGATGAGCGCGCGCGAGGCTTTTCTCAGCAGTGCGGATGCCGTCGATAGCAGTGACAACGTCGAGGCTCTTATCAAGAAACACGAAGACTTCGACAAGGCCATCAACGCTCACGAGGAAAAAATCGCGGCTCTACAGACTTTAGCCGATCAGCTTATCGCTGCCGAACATTACGCGGCCAAACCCATCGACGAGAGACGCCGTCAGGTTTTGGACCGTTGGCGTCATCTGAAAGATGCTCTGATCGAGAAACGCTCGAAACTGGGCGAATCGCAAACCCTACAGCAATTCTCGCGCGACGCCGATGAAATGGAGAATTGGATCGCGGAAAAATTGCAACTCGCAACAGAGGAAAATTACAAAGATCCGGCAAACATACAGTCCAAACACCAGAAACACCAGGCCTTCGAGGCAGAACTGGCAGCAAATGCTGATAGAATTCAGTCGGTTCTTGCCATGGGAGGAAATCTCATCGAAAAGCATCAATGTGCCGGATCCGAGGACGCTGTTCAGAAGCGTCTCGCTTCGATCGCCGATCAATGGGAATATCTCACTCAGAAGACGACCGAGAAATCGATGAAACTTAAAGAAGCCAATAAACAACGTACGTACATCGCAGCCGTTAAAGATCTCGATTTCTGGCTCGGCGAAGTCGAGAGTCTTCTCACGTCCGAGGACGCTGGCAAGGATCTTGCTTCCGTGCAAAATCTCATGAAAAAACATCAACTCGTTGAAGCCGATATACAAGCTCACGAGGAGAGAATAAAAGACATGAATGCGCAGGCCGATTCGTTGATAGAGAGCGGTCAATTCGATGCAGCTGGAATTCAGGAAAAACGACAGAGTATCAACGAACGTTACGAGAGAATAAGAAATCTCGCGGCTCATAGACAAGCGAGACTGAACGAGGCCAATACCCTTCACCAATTTTTCCGTGACATCGCCGACGAGGAATCGTGGATAAAAGAAAAGAAATTGCTCGTAGGTTCGGATGATTACGGTCGCGATCTCACGGGTGTGCAGAACTTGAAGAAAAAGCACAAACGTCTCGAGGCCGAACTCGGCAGTCACGAGCCAGCTATTCAGGCGGTTCAGGAAGCCGGTGAAAAATTGATGGACGTCTCGAACTTGGGTGTACCGGAGATCGAACAACGTCTCAAGCTTCTCAATCAAGCCTGGGCAGAACTCAAGCAATTAGCAGCGAATCGTGGCCAGAGACTCGACGAATCCCTCACGTATCAGCAATTTTTGGCAAAGGTCGAAGAGGAGGAAGCCTGGATAACGGAGAAACAACAGCTTCTCTCGGTGGAAGATTACGGCGACACAATGGCAGCTGTTCAAGGTTTGCTGAAAAAACACGATGCCTTTGAGACCGATTTCGCTGCTCATGGTGAGCGTTGCGTCGATATTTGCGACGCTGGCGAGGCGCTGATCAAAGCTGGCAATCATCGTGCCGATGCGATTGGTCAACGTTGTACTCAGTTGCGCAACAAACTCGAGCAACTGGGCGCTCTGGCTGCAAGAAGGAAGACTCGGCTCAACGACAACTCCGCTTATCTTCAATTCATGTGGAAAGCCGACGTTGTCGAGTCTTGGATCGCCGACAAAGAGACTCACGTTCGTTCCGAAGAATTCGGCCGCGATCTATCGACGGTTCAGACCCTACTGACCAAACAAGAGACCTTCGACGCTGGTCTTCACGCTTTTGAGCACGAGGGCATTCAGAATATCACCTCGCTCAAGGAGATGCTCGTTGATTCTGGCCACGATCAGACCGCAAGCATTCAGAAACGTCACGCTGACGTCATAACGCGTTGGCAAAAATTACTCGCCGACTCTGATGCACGAAAGCAAAGACTCCTTCGTATGCAAGATCAGTTCCGACAGATCGAAGAACTGTATCTAACTTTCGCGAAGAAAGCTTCCGCTTTCAATTCATGGTTCGAGAATGCCGAGGAGGATCTCACTGATCCTGTTCGTTGCAACAGCATCGAGGAGATACGGGCATTGCGCGAGGCACACGCCCAATTCCAAGCTAGCTTGTCCTCGGCCGAGGCTGATTTCCAAGCTCTCGCCGCACTCGATAGACAGATCAAGAGTTTCAATGTCGGTCCGAATCCTTACACATGGTTTACCATGGAGGCTCTCGAAGACACTTGGCGCAATTTGCAAAAGATCATCAAAGAACGCGACGTTGAACTTGCTAAGGAGGCTCAACGACAGGAGGAAAACGACAAATTGCGAAAAGAATTTGCGAAACACGCGAACGCTTTCCACCAGTGGCTCGCGGAAACGAGGTTTAGTTTTGTGAAAAATCATTTATTTCAGTTATCCCCTACTGTCACTGTAACTAACAAAATTGAGGTACAAAATTATATTATACGATTGCAGAACATCGATGATGGAGGGCTCTGGCTCGCTGGAACAACAATTGGAAGCAACGAAAAGAAAGACGCAGGAAGTTCGAGCTCGTCGTCAAGACTTGAAGAAGATCGAAGATCTCGGTGCTATTCTCGAAGAGCATTTAATTCTCGACAATCGTTACACCGAGCACAGTACCGTGGGTCTTGCTCAACAATGGGATCAGCTAGATCAGTTGGGAATGCGAATGCAGCATAATTTGGAACAGCAGATTCAAGCGCGCAATCAATCCGGAGTATCCGAGGACGCGCTCAAGGAATTCTCCATGATGTTCAAGCACTTCGACAAGGACAAAAGCGGACGGCTCAATCATCAAGAGTTCAAGTCTTGTCTGCGAGCTCTCGGTTATGACCTGCCAATGGTAGACGAAGGACAACCTGATCCCGAATTCGAAAATATACTCGGTACGTTTGCGATAATATTCCGGTCAAATATCGTTTGCACGTTTTTTTTTAATTGCCGAACTCTAATCCAATATCGCACGAATCTCAGATATCGTAGATCCGAATCGCGATGGCTACGTTTCGCTACAAGAGTACATGGCCTTCATGATAAGCAAGGAAACCGAGAATGTGCAGAGTTCGGAAGAAATAGAGAATGCCTTCCGCGCGATAACAGCGGCAGATAGACCTTACGTCACGAAGGAGGAACTTTACGCGGTAAGTTATACAATTTTCTTGTATTCTTGACAAAAAAAAAGAATGGGAATAGAGATCGATACGTCAACTAAAATTGATTTTCTACCGTAGAACCTCACCAAGGAAATGGCCGATTACTGCGTCGCTCGCATGAAGCCTTACGTGGATCCGAAAACCGAACGACCAATCACAGCTGCATTGGATTACATAGACTTTACGCGAACCCTTTTCCAAAATTAATAAGTTCACTTCGAGCACAAATACATGTATATCCATTTTAATTATTTATATCATTTATAGCCCGGCTCTACTGCCCGTTAATCATAATGAGAAGAAACACATATTGAAAAATGGCTTACAGAGCTTTTACTCTATATATATAAAAAAAACGTCTATTCGTATCTTTTGTTCTTTCAACGATTTCTTCAAAATTCTGTATTTCGGTCATTTACGATCGAGTACGAACACACGGTAGTTTAGAATCTTTCCGCGCTATCTCGAACATTGCCAATTGCGTAATTATTTACATGAATTCGCTTATACGTTACGTATATTTGTAGCTTGTTATCAGAATATAAAAATATATAAAGATATACTGGAATAGCGTAATATTGACTATGAGAACTTAAATGTGCTTTACGAACAGGTTACCTCGCACATTAAGACTAAAGACTTTTGTGCAACAATTTTCTAAGCGAATGACTCATGTAGTACGGTTTCTGTATCGAACCATCGTGACGTTCACAGTCCTCGAGGAAACAGAGAAATATCGTGTTGACGGCCATTTCGTACACAGAGAAGAAGACATTTGCGACAAGATAAACACCGATAACCACTAAGACGGCGGGCACCCACCAGTGTTCAATCTCGTGTTCCTCGTTTGTGTAAAATGCCCATGTGCTTACACCAGCTAGAACCGTAATACTGATTTTACCCATCCAAAGCAGCCACGAGACCAGCTGAAAAAGAAAAGAATTAACTATCGTGCCTTTGGAATTTCCTCGAAGATCATATGACTCACATTGTTCAGAATTAAAACGCGCAGACCGTTTCGCAATATAAGATTTATCGCTTCGGATGCCGAGCTGCAAAGGCCTTTGCCGTAAACAGCGCAAAGAATGTACGCATTACGATTCATAAACTGCAACAATTTTTCCACAATCTTCGTTATAACTTGAGCACAATAAACACATGCTATGAGCAGGATGCCGCCTCTTCTTCTCGCGGCATGTTTAAAAAGTTCCAGGAGAAGACGCACTACACGACAAATCGTTATGAGCAGCGAACCGAATGCAATTGTGCCCAGATGATATCTGCGATAAATTAAGCAAATGATGATTTAAACGGAGTTCGTAATGTAAATTTCCATACATTTTAATAATCATTATATGAAGCGATTGGCACTACTATCCTTGATTATACCTTACTGTTCTGTAGGCACTAGTGATTAGTGTAAAGAACGGAAGGTCACTTTTCGTGTATGTCCAATACCAAGTTGCGAATGTAGATGCCAGAATCATTTCACCGAGAGCTGTGATGAAACAATATAACCAGATGAAACCTACGATATGGATCGCGATGAAAGTTCTGATTTGCCAGGCTTCTTGGGTCTCTACCGACACCAAGTTCAATCCGACCACCATCACGTAGACTATCGCGGACAAATGAAGCAACCATGGAAGTATTGGAAAGAAGAGAGTGGACAAGATCGACATTACCGCTCTGGAAGATCGTTACAAAAATCGTTAAGGGTAATGATTGAGTAAAACTGCATCATTTGCGATAACAGAAACTTACTTGCTCGCTTCCTTGATGAGTCGACAGGCTAATTTGATTCTGTCCAATAAGCATAGGAATAAGAGAACTATCAAACCGGCGATTATGCCGAATACAATGGTCAACACTAGCCACGTATTTTCGGCATCGGCAACGTACAGGCCGTGAAAATAGTAAGTCAGGCAAGAGAAAAATGCACACAATGCGATAGCTGAAAGAATCGCAAATGGAAAGGCGAGGCACTGGAGTAGAGATATCCAGACCAGGCAAAGGGCCGCACCACCGCATATAAGTCCAAGGACAAATCCCCTGGAAATAGAAGGACAATTTAGTTGAGACGTTCAAACATAAATCTCTGTACCAAATTACATTCTCGCGCACCTTGTAGATATCATCGTATGGATAACTTCTTCTGCCCATGCTAAAGCTTTAATAGCTCGTTGCGCAATCTTCAAATCCTCCGGCGACATGGGTAGCCACTCAATGCCTGAAGGAATTTTCATGGGAACACATCGTCCCACTACAGATTCACTTTTCAAATACCACTCTGCGCACTTCTGAGCCTCTATCAATTTACGAAATTCATCTTTACTCGTACTATTTACATCGATATCATTCTCGCAAATGATACTTTTTCGTACTGCTGCTAACGATTGAAAGTCCATAAGGGTAGAGTGCCAATTCGTGGATGGACATTCCTTTCGACATATTTGTGGTGTATCGCATATTCGATTGGTATTGACACATTTTCGTAAATCGAAGAAAATGAGATACGGTTCGTTAATTACATCTTCATCGACACCGCATTTTCGACCTTGACTATCCCGCGGGGCCAGAAGAGCTGGTATATTTCCATATTGCAGAGCTGATAATTATTTCACGTTATGATTATGATGGACATACGTGAAAAAAAAACACTAAAATATAACTGAATTATTGAAACCTACCGTACCATCCTATACCGATCCAAGCTGCTATAAATGCTACAAATATAACGAGACACGGCCAATCCGTGCACGACCGATTTTTCAGTGGCCCTTTCCATTCCGGAGAATAATCGATTTTCTTCTCTGCAAATCAAGATAGTATCGTAAAACACATGGTTCGGTCATCCAATCAATTATAGCAATATTACGAACCATTGTGTGCCATTTTTTTCTACACTGAACCAGTATCGTCCAATTCGACAATGCAAACTTTGTTGTAATCGTGGACAGCAGCTATGCCTCGTAGACTAATTTTCACGGATTCAATGAGGTTCCGAATGCAGACACAATCGGTTCCATCAAAGACCCAGAGCTTTGTGAATCATTTTATCATAAATACACGTTAAGTTTGTATTGATATGAAATCGATCGTGTATCTTATCATTCTACATGAGATAGTAGTGCAAAAACGCTGCAGCCCGCGTATCTCATTCGTGTTTTTTATACCCGACTGTAAAGAGCCAACGCGTTGAATGCACGAGTGAACGCATTGCCATTGACATTCGTCGCTTACACATTGAAATACTACACTAATCGAAAGACTAGAAGAATCGACGGACTGGTTTGTAATAATCGTTTCGTCGATGGCAAAAATTAGGAATAGTCAATCATAGTTTTATCAAGGTGTATTAATATACATGTTTAATATACATATATATATATATATATTGAAGTACTCGGAAAATTTCACAATCACTTGTCGTTAGAAACCACGAGTCTCAACATGTACAAACAGATAAGCGAATCGATTGATTAGAAGCTCAATCTATTCCGATTACTTTCGTTTCGGTAAAAATCTATCGAGTACTCCGTACTTTTCTGTATCGACTTCCTTTTGTTTTATCTTCTCGACCGCTTGCACCTCGCGCATTTTCTCCGCTGCTTCCTGAAATTGATAAATTAGAAACGTTAATTGTGTCATCGGATATATCCGATCGATAGTTTCCGTTGCACAATAAAGACTCACTCGTCTACTGATTTCGCGGAGGATCTTCTTTGTTTTTATAATCTTTGCGGTTCCTCCTTTGCCCTTTGCTTTTGTCTTGCGAGGTTTGAAGTCTATCGCCTTTGGCTTGATGTGCTGTTGAAATATATAAATTAATAAAATCAAGACTTATGGTTACAGAGTCATTCGTGTATTCGAGTGGGAACGCGATAGCAAGGTCATACCAGAAGCTTCTTCTTAGCTTCGATTTTGTCCTTCAGTGTAGGCACATCAACCTCCGCGACAGCACCAGGATCAAGAGTAATGAATTCTGGTTGAATCTTGTCGAGAAGCGCTTTAACTTCGGCCTCTCGTCTCTGACTCTTGGTCTGGAACGGATTGACCTCTAAACCATCGAAATTCGCCTCTGCACTTCCTGGCACTAAAAGCGAAGTGAATCCCTTGGCCGTTGTAATACCCAAAACATCTTCGTAGGGACAAAATCTCATTCCCGAGACACCCCAAGAGGACTTGTGACGCAGATATGGTTTTATTGTGTCGTTTGAGTCGCTGAAAAATGTGACGATACATTAATACGTTAATATTATTATTATGCGACGTTACATTAATACGTAAATATTAAAATCGCCTCTCGATATATACAAATTAGACAAATACATACCGATAGACCTCAACGACGTTTCCCATGGAAACACCGAGCAGGCCTTTTTGGCTGTAAGATAAATTGTGCGCGGGAGATCTCAAAATTGCACTGTTAACAGGACCAGCTAGTTGACGAATATCCCAGATCTTTAAGAAACGATCCGCACCACTGGTAGCCATGTACGTGCCGTGAGGATGAACGCAGCAGGCAGTGATTGCTTGCTTATGACACAGCATTTTGGCTAAAGGTTTACGACTATTCGGCGACCACATAGATACGACGCCCTTTGAATTACCAACGCACAGAACAGCATTGGCAGGGTTTTGAGTCATTACCTAAAAGCATAAAAGTTCTTACGGATATTTTCAAAGGATATTTGATATATTTTTTTTTTAATTCTCTACTCACATTGATACTTCCAAGTTTTGAATCAAACCGAGATACTATTTGACCTATGGAAACATCCACCCATACCAAAAATCCGTTTCTCGACGAGCTAGCGAGTAAAAAATGATAAGGCAAAAATTCCAGTCGATTTACTTCGTTCGTTCGTTTTAAACAGTGCAATTCTATTCCGGTATTGTCGTAAATGTAAATCCAGTCTTTCTGAGCAGCGGCAAACATCGTTTCGACGTGTAGCCACGCGACGTCATGAATCGATTCCATAACATTCATTTCGCAGGAGAGTTTCTTGGTTACCCAATCAAAGGCTGCGATATGACCTAATTTTCCACCGAGTAGTAAATGTCTGCCATTTCGGGTATATCTCATGTGGTAAGGACCGAAATCTAATTTCAATTCGAAATGTTTTGTCGCACTCGTTATGTCGACGCTCGAAGCTATGTCTTTCTGTTTGAACTGCGTAGTCGTCTCGCCCGCCTCTGTTTCCAAAAATCCATAGTCTTCGGTGAGAAGTAATTCCGTTCTTGCTGCTTGTTCGGTAGCCTTCTCTATCGCACGTTCTTTTATTCGCAATCTTTGTCTGTTTATCTTGCTTCGTATATTGCTGCTACCAGCTCGCAAATCCAGACCGTCGCCTCTGCCATGCTTGGCAAGTTTTTCACTACTTACTGGTGCTTTGCTAGAGTATTTAACCTTACCACCTGCAAGCGAACGATATCAATTTTGGATTTGTGTCGATTATAAATATGAAATAGTAAATAGTACAAACCAGCTTTTTTCATGATTATTTTTATTTACAAAAGAGAAATAAAATGTTAATCGTTGTAGGAATACGCGACAATATTCATGTTTGCATACAGCACGTGTTTAGTTTTCAGATGCGCGGCGCCGTTACTGACAAACAGTACGGCCATAGAGACTAGAGTAACGGAGGTGTCATCGTGGAAGGGATGAAAAAGTATCTTCAACATAGAAATATTTAAGGACGCCAGATGTCGCCACTCGTGTTGTCTCATCGATCGAAACCGGACACTATAGTAATATTTCCAGTCGATACGGTATGGTGTCTTCAACCATTCTGCTAAAGTCTCGGAGACAAATTGTTTTTTCTTGATTTTAGTCATTCGGTTCGAGTCACGGCACAAATATAAGAGTTTTCAATTTTTCTCCACATCCTCCACATATTTTAACCTTTTCCAGATTCGTCTGCTCCGTCCGGCTGTGCTATATGCCTGTTATTTGTGGTTATATCTGCATATGATATAGTTCGTCTGTTGCTTGCTTCTGTGTTCCGGCCTGATGTACTCTGTGTGCTGGCTGTGTGCATAGCTGCCAGATCGCGCGCGAAATGTACCCCCACTCTAGCGTCCTGCGCGCCCATCACACAATCATAGTAGCGCGTGTCCGTGAGCGAGCGATGCTCGGACATCTTCGGAAAGAGCCGAGCGCGGTCGGGCAACTTCGACCGTGCCTTCGGCAGCTACACCAATACATGGACGCTGAGCCCGTTCATGTGCGGCCAAGCCGAAACTGAGGCTTCGAGCGAAAAAGCAATCTGATGGGAAGACCAGAGGCCCAAATTTTGTTTATTTTTTTTTTCAATATTTTTTTTTTATATTTATACGAAGTGAAGGTGACCACCCACACATTCATTTACCAAAGTAGTACGCGCGCAACTCTTAAGAACTTTCTAAAAAATGGACTTTTAAAAATTGCCTAGCCCGGTAAAAGAAGCTCACGTTTGACATTTGTTAACTGGTCGAGTGGTCGAGTGGTGAGCGTACTCGACTAGTAACTGCTAGGTTGCTGGGTCGAATCTTGCCCGTGGGTACCTTTTTTCGATTTTTATACCCAACAATAAATTAATTTTATATGCATAATTGAAACGCTACTTCTACAGAACAAATATCCACTTTTTTTTATTTCAGAAATGCATTTTATTTATTTAAAATATTTTTGTGGTGCACATGAAATACAAAATGATATATACATACACTACCGGCGAAAAGTTTCCGGACAAAAGTTGAAAACAGTGCCAGAACAGATTTTTATGCCACTTCGCCGGTAGTTGCCCTCAGCCAATTTAACCAACCCCATTTTAAAGAGGAGGGATTTACCTTCATTTTGGCTTTTTTAAAAAAAAATCACGATTTTTTTTTACAATGATCACACAGTTTTGAACACGACCATTATTTCTCGTTTTTTTGTTTTTTTTCGAGTGGACCTCGTTTGTGGTAAAAAAAATTGTAACGTAAATGCGTTACAAATTTTCGTGAATTTTTTTTTAAGCCAAAATGATGGTAAATCCCTCCTCTTTAAAATGGCGTTGGTTAGATTGGCCTAGGCCAACTACCGGCGAAATGGCATAAAAATCTGTTCCGGCACTGTTTTCAACTTTTGTCCGGAAACTTTTCGCCGGTAGTGTATGTATATATCATTTTGTATTTCATGTGCACCACAAAAATATTTTAAATAAATAAAATGCATTTCTGAAATAAAAAAAAGTGGATATTTGTTCTGTAGAAGTAGCGTTTCAATTATGCATATAAAATTAATTTATTGTTGGGTATAAAAATCGAAAAAAAGGTACCCACGGGCAAGATTCGACCCAGCAACCTAGCAGTTATTAGTCGAGTACGCTCACCACTCGACCACTCGACCAGTTAACAAATTTCAAACGTGAGCTTCTTTTACCGGGCTAGGCAATTTTTAAAAGTCGATTTTTTAGAAAGTTCTTAAGAGGCAGTGTTAGTCAGCGGAAATTTCAGACGGCTTCGGTAGTGCAGAGCTCGTAACATTTCGCTAAGCGCTACCGCTGCCTACCGCTAGATGGCATGGCGCGCGTATGCTACGAAGCCCCAGTATGACACTTGACAAGACGGGCCAAGCGCCGAGGCCTCGTAGCGATAGCCAGCCGCCCGCGTTTCCCCCGCACCGCCCCGCGGAGGGAATGACACGGAGCAAAAACAATCGAGTCGCGCGACTAATCTCGCAGCTTTGGTCATGCATATTATGAGAATTGCTGTTTATAAAAACTGTTCACAAAATAATATGATTCTTGGAAAAGATATCTGGGTATACATACATACCCATTATATATATATATATATATATATATATATTGATATCATCCACCATATATATAAACCCATTCAGAAATATGTATGTATCTATATATACATATACTATACATATATATCTATACATACATACACTATACATATATAGTCTGTATAATGGGATAATTTCTTTCTTTGAAGAATTATATTATTTTGTGAATATTTTTTAAAAGCTGCAATGCTTTCTAATATGTGTAAAAAATGTACGAATGCTGACGAGATTCAGATGTGCGAACGGCAATCGGAAATTTTCGATCCTGTCTCAACTCGGCTTGTTGCATTCGCCAAACATCTCTCTTGCGCCGAAAATGCGATATCGGTGACTGACGACTCTGGTCAGCGAGAGTCGCAAATATAAGCGTCAACAAAAAATGTACGTGATGCCGAGTTTGACAATAAAATTCGCGACCAAGAATCGAAAATTCTCGGTCGAGTTTCGCCTCAAATATTTTGGAGCAGGCATGTAATGTTCAGGCAATCTACAGAATATTGCGAGTAGGAAAATGACAACCGAGAATCGCGAATTCTCGGTCGATTTTTTACTCGAATATTTTTATTCGTCGAACGACGCTTGCTCCTGAAGCATCGTCGATGACGTATGGTCAACGTCAGCCGAGAGAGTGCGATCTCGGCGACCGACGGCTCTCGTCAGCGAGAGTCACATATACAAGCGTCAACAAATCTACGTAATGCCGAGTTTGACAATAAAATTCGCGACCCAGAATCGAAAATTCTCGGTCGAGTTTCGCCTGAAATATTTTGGAGCAGGCATGTAATGTTCAGGCAATCTACAGAATATTGCGAGTAGGAAACTGACAACCGAGAATCGCGAATTCTCGGTCGATTTTTTACTCGAATATTTTTATTCGTCGAACGATGCTTGCTCCTGAAGCATCGTCGATGACGTATGGTCAACGTCAGCCGAGAGAGTGCGATCTCGGCGACTGACGGCTCTCGTCAGCGAGAGTCGCATATACAAGCGTCAACAAATCTACATAATGCTATGAGTCTGAAATTCTACAGATTCCTAGAAAAATAGGATCTACACAAATCTACTCATTCGTTACATACTATTCATATTTCAGACTTATATCTTATACGTTTTATACGTATTTCCTCTATCCTGAGTATATTTTGTGGTAGGGAAACGAATAAAGATAAATTGTATTCCCAAAATTATACGCTCTTTACCGAACCCACTTTACTAAATTTTAGTAAATCTTACAATCTTTACTGAAATATAGATGTAATTTACGTAATAGTCTGCACGAGACAAATACTAAATTATATTTTTCGATAACTTTTTGATGTGTAACCTAACAAGCTCAAAAGAGAGATCTTAGGTTATTCTCAGGTTTATTGTCGCATAAATAGAATTTTATTTGCATAAGTGTCGTGATATATACCTTTTAAAATATTCCTTTCTGCACGAGAATGAGCCCGTTTATCCTTTTTTTCGTCTTCTATTGCTTATTTTGCGTATATCACCACTCACTCACTGATTATACTATTATTATTTACACTATATATAGACTATATACTGTTTCGAACTAGTAAATTATAAATTACTGTTCGTCTCTAATAATATAATTAGCACGTAATTACAATAGTACGCGTCTTTTTACTGACATGAGAGCGGCATGAGAGCCCAATATATCACGCTGCTCAGCTGCCGCGTCAGAAAATGACAGCGTGCTCATGTTTTGTTTTCTTCCGTCTCTCGATCACGCGGTGCGTAAATACATACCAACACATATATGCAGATGTGTTGGTGCATACATATAGCACATCGATTCGGTGATATGTAGCGTTGTGGCACGCGCACGGTACGCAACTATCAGGTATATTCATTGTGTATATACATATATACATATATATATATTCATTTATTGATTATTTAGTCATTTATATATAAAATACATGTTTGTTCTCAACGGTAGCCCGGAACGGTAGCCCGGAAAAATGGGTTTTCTAGTTCTAAATTATAGGAAAAAATACCAAGGTTCACTTTCTGGCACCTTTGTCTATGCAGGGTCAAAATTTCAGCTCGATCGGTTTCTCATAGCGGGCGTAAGGTTTGTTTGAATTGTAGCTTCGCGTCTCTCGACGAGAGCGGCCGTTGGAATCGGCATATACTCCTACACGCGTACCCATAGCCGCATCGCGCGCTAGCTGTCTATGTTATGGCAACGTCAATGCAACTATCGTGAATATTCATTGTACACACACACGCACGCGCACGCACGCACACACATGTATATATATATACACGATGCATATTCCTGATAGTTCCATTGCAGTTGCAGGCAACCAGCGATTCGAAAACACCAGCTGCACTTACTTCGGCACTGAGCGGTTTTGAGAGTACCTAGAGAATTATAGCAAAAATTTTGGGGAAAAAATACCAACATACACTTTTGCTATCATGCTCTGTGTATTTTCAAATTTTCAATCGGTTGTTTACTGCTTGCTGGACTACTGATCCAAATTTCAAAGCGTACGTTGCCTGTAACACTTATATATAAATAAATATACCATGAATATTTCCGATAGTTGTATTGACATTATCATAGCTCTTGAATAGACAGCTAACGCGTAATCAAAATACGCACATTTTGCATTTTATTTCATTGCATTCGGGGAGGACATGAATGACTATCATTTGTTCGCGCGGCCATCGGTTCCCGAGCAGACACGCGAGTCTCACCCATACGCGCCTGACGTTGGCCTAATATGTAGCGTGCGCTGTCGTGGCTTTTATGTGTATATATATATATATATACGCGCGATCCGTGATGTAGTCAGGCCGGGCGACAGTCGGTGACGGAGGAGGCAAGGCCTTGCGGGCTAAACATAAATAAGTATATATATAGCAGCAGAGCTTTCCGTCATTTGTCTCCGCTTTCACCGCTTACCATACGAGTTTCTTGAGAAAATTTCGCCAGCGCCTTCTCTTCGAATTTCGCTACACTATTTTTTTCGTATGTCGGTCAAATTGTCGATATCTTCTTGTCAAAAATTTCGATCAGACTTTATTCATTCAATTTTGCATAAAATCTAATGAAATAAAGCCCGAAACGTGTGTTTTTTAATTGCGGTTCGGCTCTTGCCATAGACATTACGATTCGATTCGTGCATCATATGTAAGTCTGTGATTACTCCCGTGATAACATAAAACTGCAATTTTTTTTTTAATATTTCGATAAAAATATAGCAAGAACATAATTTTGCCATAATTCTCTGTGTACCTGCCAATTTTTAAGCTGATTGATTGTTTAGTGCTCGCAGGAAGTCTGATCGAAATTTCGAAGCGTACGTCGCCAGTAACACTGCGTCTTAAGAGTTGCGCGCGTACTACTTTGGTAAATGAATGTGTGGGTGGTCACCTTCACTTCGTATAAATATTTAAAAAAAATATTGAAAAAAAAAATAAACAAAATTTGGGCCTCTGGTCTTCCCATCAGATTGCTTTTTCGCTCGAAGCCTCAGTTTCGGCTTGGCCGCACATGAACGGGCTCAGCGTCCATGTATTGGTGTAGCTGCCGAAGGCACGGTCGAAGTTGCCCGACCGCGCTCGGCTCTTTCCGAAGATGTCCGAGCATCGCTCGCTCACGGACACGCGCTACTATGATTGTGTGATGGGCGCGCAGGACGCTAGAGAGGGGGTACATTTCGCGCGCGATCTGGCAGCTCTGGCTGTGTGTGTGTATACGAGTTTGGTGTGAAGAAAGTGAGAGAGAGAGAGAGAGAGAGAGAGCTAGGGATTTTGTCAAAGGAATGAGTTTGGTGCCTTGCTTCAAATATTGTCATATAGGCTGCTAAGTACGGTCTAATGTTTTACTATCTAATGTTCTATTGTACCCATTGTACCAATACTAAATGACGCATTCATCTCTTATAGCAACAGGCACTATTGTTTTTAGTTCTTGCCACGAGAGTCGCGGCCTTTAATTCTGCAGCCCCGTCTGCACGTTCACGAAATTTGTGCAAACTGGTTTGCGCAGCCTTGTTTTCATAAGTAAATCGATGCATTTTGAGAAGTTTTTTGTTCTTACGGAAGCAATATTTTTTAGTTCGAGTACGTAATCTTCAGTATTTTGGATTTGTCCGTTTGTGCAAATGTATAAAAGTTTGTATGTTGTTTCAACCATTTGCGCATGCAGATACCTACCCACGCCTGCGCACTGTGAGTGATTGGAGCTTGGAGCATGTGTGATAACAGTGTTTGTTTATGTATTTTTACGATATCACTGTAATGTACCAGTGCTATTTGTTACTGGAGGCTGTGTAACCTATCTATTTCTTCGAATAAACGAAAAGAGTGTTTGGTAAAAAATGCCTAAACACGATGAATTTTTAATTAAATTTATTGAAATTTATAAATCATATCCGTGTTTGTGGAACGTTAAAAGTAAGGAGTATAACGACCGTAATGCAAAATCTCAAGCTTATGAAGTTCTAGTTGAAAAGTTCAAAACAGTTGAACCTAATGCGAACAGAGATGCAGTTGTAAAGAAAATAAATTCATTACGAACGGCGTACAGAAAGGAGCTCAAAAAAGTTATTCAAAGTGAGAATTCCGGTGCTGGAGAACAAAATGTTTATGTTCCGCGTTTATGGTATTTTGATTCATTAAACTTTATACGGGAGCAAGAAATTCGAAGAAAATCAAACTTCAGCACCCTCGGGACAGAGGTGAGTAAATAAAACACGTACAAGTTTGTTACTTTTGAATTCACTTGTTTTATGCATGACAAAAATGACTAAATGATACGCATTCTATAATAATAGGTATAACATATATAATATAGATTGTTCGAAATAATTCTGTCCTGCCAAAGGACTGCACTGGAACTCTCGAAATACACTTTGAACGATTCTCTTCATAATTCTAATTACATTAGTTTTAATGATCGAATAAATTTCTAGACGTTGTTCGTAATGAACTAATTATTCTACCATTTGTATAAAACTGAAACAAACTGGATACTGTACTTTCGTATTATTTAATGTCTTTTTTAGAGCGATGAAAAAAATAATGCAAATGAGGAGGAAGAGGACCCACTCTGTTCTTCAGCGGACTCTTCGACCGTTAGTTTTCCAGCGACGCTAAAAAAATCGACTTCACCGATAACATTCAAATCCAAAAGAGATAGGGTAGTAAAAAAACACAATGACGAATGCGACGGAGACATAAAATTTGTCACGAAACGTTTAGTACAGCCTTCTATTAGGGCAGACAAATTTACCGATATTGGAAAAGCATGGGCGTCGAAATTGAGGGAACTTCATCCTCAACAAGCGATTCACGCTGAAAAATTGATAAATGATGTCTTCTACGAAGCTCAGTTAGGCAATTTACATCGCAATTGTGGCTTGCGAGTACCAGAACCTTAATTATTCTGGTAAAGATGAACAACGAATGGTACACATGGTACTATAGTTACGCTTATCCATCTCAATTATTGTCCAAAATTCAACCATCATGGAGAAACTACATGGTACTATTTCGATACAATTAAATGTAAACATTCATTTACGAATTTTAATTACCATTTTATAATTAAAAAAATTGTATGTATTTTATAAAAATATACAAACTTATAAAAATTGTTCATTTAATATTCTGCAAATGGCCTTACAGATTTCTGGAATTATAAAGGATCGTTTGGTAAGGCATGTACAAAACTTGAAATTCTCATAACTCCTTCGTATCGCTATAAATTCTAATGGAGCATTTACAGGCAATAATCTCACGTTTCCTGGTAATGTCTTTTTTCTCAAATGGCATTACCGAAGAAAAATTACAAAAATCTTGCCACTTTTCACACATTCCTTGATCGCGAACGCGTTCATTCACAGTTCGTTTGCACAAATTTCCTAGCACAAACCAGTTTGCACAAATTACTTGAACGTAAGCAGGCCTGCAGACTTTTAACGCGAGGTATACTCACTGCTTTGGCGACTTTATTATTTCCTACTTGATTGAATATAAAACCTAATACTCATTATTGCTTCGTGCAATAAATTTTATATACGCACACCGTGATCGATGTAGGAAAAGAAGAAATAGAGAATCCGATTAAAAAACAGGGAGATGCATCGTTGTGCTGTGATTATGAGAAAAAATGGCATTGACCGAGCGTAAGAACGGATATGCAACCGAGTGTTAAAATGAGACAGAGATAACGACCGGTGATCGGTACTCTGAAGAGTCTGGCACACATTTTCAACGATGAAGTGTACAGAAGTATAGTGTCCAAATCTTCCCCCGATGTTCCTTGATAAACAAACGGTCTTATTCGTACTTCGTGCCCGATGCTTTGTATCATGGAACACGCCGTTGTCAAACGAGCTGCCTGCATGTTAATGAATTAATTAATTTACATTATAATAACGCAAAAATAATTTCTACAAATTTATAGAACCTTATGATTTTTTATTACCTGAATAAACGGTGCCAACGATACGAGAATCCACAGTATAACGTTTAAAACATTGATGTACGTTATGGAATTTGTTTTAACATCTATACTGTCGTATTTAAGAAGCCAGGCAGTTCCAGCTGCTGCCCAAGATAAATTTACTACGGTATAGATGCAAACCGCTGGTCCAAGATCATCATTAAGATATTTTAATAATTTCTTGAATTCCGAAATTTCCTGTTTCAAAGATACACATCAATGTAATAGGATTTAATCGCATTATAATGACATTGATTTTAATCCAATTGACCTTCATCCATTCTATCGGCGGTTGAGTATGTTGAAGTAGTTTGGCTCTGAGAAAGGTCAGATGAGACATAAGCAGCTGTCCTTGCAAGCAATAACTTGTAATTATCGTTCCCTGAACCATATCGTGCCACAGAGTGCAGATGATTAAGAAAATCTTAGCGGTAAGTTTTACTTGACTGGGACTAAAATCGAGCAATTCCATAGTATTTAATCCGTCTTGTATATACGTAGGTAAATATATGCGTTTCTGTGTATAATGAAACAATTACCTGTGTTCCAGCCATTGAAATAGTATGGTACCTCGTGCCATCATTATATTCACGCTAATCAACGCCATAGTCATCCAGACAACGCTCATTCCGATAAAAAGCCAAAGTACTCTGACCAATTTCTTTTGATTTCCTCTATTAACCGGATTTGAGGAAAGAAGAAACGCTCTTTCCATAAGATTTTGAAGCTGTTCATTCTCTTTTATACGAAATAAGTATACGGTATAGAGATAAGCGACCAAGTGAAGAATACTTGGTATCAAGTAACTGAACACTGCATTTCCATAACAAATTTGCTCGTAGGCTCGAGCTTTTGTGATATTCAATGGGATTTCGAATTCTATTGGCAAAAGCTTGTAACAGAATCCTCTGTCTCTCCTGCAAGTGATACTGTACATTAAATAGAACGTATAATCGATGATTTTATTATACAAATGTCTTGTAATGTAAGCTGGCTTACCTGAAGCAAGCCATGTACTGCAACACGTATCCTATGCACATGAATACGATCACCTGGAATGTATGGAAATTTGCGAGTATGCAATTACGAGACAAATGTTCGGAATCGTCCGCACTCGTAGGTCTTAGTCCCATGACGCCGAGGAGTCTCAGATAAGGCCTTAATATCTTGTTCTTGCAGTAATGTAGCACAGCTGATATGCTGAGATTCTCGTAATCCGGCGTTTCCGTAATCACCCCGATCTGTCAAAGAGATCTTGACAATTTTCTCAGAAATCCTTCCGACCGTCATGATGAATTTGTTTGATTCTAAATACAACATAAGCGAATTATATTTTGCTGTTGCATCTTACTTCAGTGCTCTGTAATTGTAGATCGGATAGAACCGACAATTGTTGACGATTCTCCTGGATATTTGGTGGATCCTTGCCATTCGAAGATCCATGAGAATTCGAATTCGTCTGTAATTTGAACAAAGCCATAGCCCTGTTAGTTATTTCCTAACGATTTTATACTAAAAACGCTGCTTACGGTTTTCAATCGTTTATACAGCATTTAAAACTTATGGTATTTACAGTGTTGATACAAAATATTGCAAAATTTTATTAAGAAGACTCGTGACTCATTTTCCTATAATCACTACCAAAACTGTTGAGAATCGAGTGTAATCAGCTTTGTTTACTCGACGTTAGACACTGGCTCGCTTGGTGAACGCGAAGTGTTCGATGTTATGTTATGATTTCGGTAGTAAACGCTGTAATCGAACAAAAAAAAACATTCATCATTAGAGTTTCGAGGAACTTGAGGACTTACCTGCGACATTTGCAACCAAGTTTACAGAAAAATGACAGCTGTAAAGTACGAATTATTCAGTGTTCCGAGCCACTGTTATATCGCACGTCTCACGATGACTTTTCACCTTTGCGCACGTTCTTATCTATCGACATTGGTCGCTTTGAAGGAATTATTTTGCATGGATTATCAAATATTTTTTCTTCGCTCTGTATCGTTTGTATTGCATGGAGGGGGATGTGTAAAAAATTGTACAGAAGAATGAGAATATATTTTCGCAAAATATGTCGTTTTTATTTAGTATTTCTTTTTACCGATATTCCCAGCTGGTCGCAAAAGTCCTTTGTTTTCCTTTCTATGCCTTTTGACCTGATCCCGAGCTTTGCCGAATTCTTTGCGCTGTGATAAATCGATCGTTCGTTAATATTCAATTTGTTTTCATTCTTTTTAGAATTATTAGCGTATAAACACGTGTATAATTTACCTTGCCAGTGGTGAAGGTCATTTCTCTATTTCCTCGTGAACCTGTGACCCTCACACTGTGGCTCTCCTCATCGTGCAATCTCTCGCCGAGGCTCGTTCTGCAACGAAGAATAATGCAATTTCAATGGCGTTTCATTCACCGACGTACATTTTACCTAAGGAAATAGTATCATACTCACTTATTTCTCTTTTTAATATACGTCCGACCGCTCTTAAATTCAGCACCGTCCTTGACTTCGTAAAATTTTGGCTGATTGCCCCGTTTGTTCGGATTTTCTTCATCGCCCTCTGCTGCTTTAGCAGATTCCTCCTCTTGCTCTTTCCTCTTTTCTCTTCGCTTTACGAGCCTGTAACTCTTCTGCACCTCTTTTACCCAGGGTTTCTCGTCACCCGAGCTAGAATCATGGACCGAGTCCTCGTCCAAACTCGAGCCTCCATCTCCTTTAGAAATGATAATTTTATTTCAAATGAAATACTCGTCTGGATGGAAAAAACTATTGATTGATAAATTTTTCCATGCGATAATTTACCATGTGCTTCGTCATTTTCTTCCTCCTCGACCGCTGTTCTTGGACGTTTTTCGTTGTGCTCCACGAATTCTCGTAGCTTCTTTGCTCTGCTCTTATCGAGCTGAGAAACGACTGGATTAAGGAGAGAATATTCTTCGGAATCCTTGTCGACTTGAAAATCTGGATTACTGAACAGGGCCGTGAAACGATTGTCCTTGAGAAGATTAGCTCCCATGGCTGCGATATTCTTCTTTTTCTTGTTTTTCGCACCGTTGTCTATCTCGCCATCCATCAATTTTAGAGCCAATTCCTTATTGACCCGTGGCAATTTTTGTATCTGAACTCTGTTGGCAGTATCCTCGTCGAGTTTCTCGCGAATCTTTTTCTTTTTGTAATCTTCGAAGGCGAACGGTTTGATAACATCTCTGGCTTTTCTGTACAACCTAACGTCTATGAAATAGCCGTGCATGTACGCTCTCAAGAGATTCGTTCCCTTCAGATGAGTAAGACCCAATTCGTCTAATTCTTTCTCCGTTACAAATTTGTAATCGTCGTAAATAGTTTCATGACCGAGTTCCTCGAGTTCCTCCGTAAGATTATCGAGAAAACCGCTCCAGCTCGGAGCAGGTCCAAGACTTGGTATGTAATAAGTCTGCATTTTGCTATTCTCGTTTGCAAGGAAGAGCATTCCTGTGTTTGGAATAACACAAAGATCATTCAAGTCCGATTCGACTTCAATGGAAGTGTACAACTTTCCCTGGGAAAACAGAAATAATATAAAAACATTGTGTTTTTTTATGCCTTTCGTAATTGCGCTAATAATATTCAAATTTTTGTACATACAGTCTGTTTTTCCCATATCTTGACGATCGAACTGTCCATTGAGTACACAAGATCCATTTTATCGTGAAATTCGATGTTTCGTATTGGCAATCCGTACATGTGGTCTTTGACTAGGAATGGTTTATTCGAACGTATGTCGTACAGTAAAATTTGTCCCGTGACCGTTCCCACGCCTAACGTCAAACCACCGTGAGATTTAAGCGCTGTGATAGATGGAACGGCGTCCAATCTATTAGGCAAAAATGTTCGGATAATTCGTCTATCTCGTTAGATTCAGCTGTATAAATAAAAATTCAATCCGCCTCACTTGCTACTGTCTTGTGTCACACAATGAAATGCACAGTCAAGAGTCCCGACTTTGTTCCGCATTCGAGGATCCCAAGCTTCTACTTTACCCTCCTGAGTTCCCACCGTCAATAAATGATGAACAGGATTTATGCTGCATTTATTTATAGCCGAAGAATCGCTCATGAACGGTTGTAAAAATTGTCCTCTCTCCAAGTTTAAACGATAGATCTCGTTGCTGTAATTGTTTTATTTAAACGTAATAGTCGAAGGATCGCTAGCGGCGAAGAAAATTAAATAAAATCTTACGTCACACCGACGACAAAGAGATCGCAGGAGGGATAATGATAATCCATATCACGTCCGAATCGGGGTATCCTGAGTCTGTGATATTTTCCATGAGCCGCGTGAAACTCAATATGACGATCGCAGTGCAGAAAGACAAGCTAGGATAACGAAAAAACAAAGAGTAAGATAACGCGAGAATGTTTTATCCTTTTTTTTTTCTATCGAAAGCTACGGACCTTACTATAGTCATCCGATAACGCTTGAAACGTCACAACTTCCGAGTCGAAGCATCTTTCAAACTTTAAGGATAAATTATTCACGTCGAAACATTTAACTCTCGGTTTGTAAATTCCTGTCGCTAATATGTATTGTCCATCCTTGGATACTCTGATCGATGTACTAACTCCAGGCATGTCAAAGTCCTGGATAAGTTCGATTCTCCTACGTATATCTATCGACACGAAATAAATAGCACGGTCCGTGTCAAATATTTATTTAAACTTTTAGAAAGAGAGTATTTTCATAAAATCGCATATTCGGTAGATTTATTCTTTTAGATGTACGTAAAAAAAATGCGAAGGAAAATATACTCGGAATAAAAAAATGATTCGATATGCGCATTCTAGTTTGTATGTTTTCCGGATAATAAAAAATTATTCTAGAACTGTTCAATTACTTACCGACATTTTTTTTCAACAAACTTCTTCGTTTTCGTTCCGATAACCACTGCGAATGTAATAAAGTACAATTTGTGATGAATTCGACAAATCGTGTCGATAACCTCTCGAAAATTGCAAAAGATTTTTACCTCCGGCAGAGATTTTCCGGCGCTTAAATTATAGATCTTGACGTTGTTTGGATTTGAGACCTGCATCTTGAAGCTCTGTCAACGAAATATGTTTAAAACGATATAAAGCTTGATTTTAATCGGTTCATCCTCGAAACGACATTACTACACAAACAACTCCGCAAGAACTGATGCTTAACCACGTGGTGGTTAATTCGCAGACTGCGATACTCCCACGCTGCAAGTTTAACCGTCTCGTCGCGCCATCTACCAGGTTCACATTGTACCATTGAGAACGCCCGATCGTTCGAACTTCTTTACCAACAGCAATGCATACTAGACAAACCAACGCACACTAGGATACTTTAAAATACCCATGCGACCCATACCAATAACTAATATCATAGTTTGACAGTACATATTTCAACTGGATCGCGTAGCAGACACACTATATCCGTCCTCCAGATTGCGGACATTCGGAGTGTAGGAGGATCGAAAGGGTCGGGGGAAAAACTCGTGTCGGATAAATATATCTTGCACATATTGATCGTTTACACGGAGCTTTTTTTTTCTCCTTTTCCCGACAATATTTATAACGGACGCGTTATGTCCTCGGATGGTGATAATTCACAGAGTTCAGCGGAAGGTATCGTCATGTCGGAGCACCCCCGTGAGACTAACAGCAGCAGCTGTAGGGCTATGAATGCCGAAATGCAAAACGTTTGCGGTGAAACCGAGGGTCTACGTATACTCGATCAAATTCGAAAAATTTACGAAGATAGAATGGAAAAAGTCGAGCAAGAGGAAGCTACCGGTGCCGAGGCTGATTTTATACCTGTAACTTTTCAAAATTATCACCCCCTCGATGCTATTATCCGTATACACATAAATAATGACTAATTTTTTATGCCCAGATGAAGCTCAAGATAATGAAAGAGTGGATAAAAGATTTGGGCGAACAAAACATCATGCTGGTTCGTACAGTAGAGGATTTAGAGCAGGCAGCTTGCTACAGGGTCAAAGTACTCGAAGAAAAACTCAGAGAAACAGCCGGAATAGTATCGGATAAAATGTCTAGACTCACCAAACCGAGCGAAGAGGTAAATATTAATATTTCCAATAACTCTGTGTTCAACATCGATAACCAACCATTTTATCTTCAATACGACTGTTTACAGACTATGAATAACTTGTCGATGCGTTTGTATCAGTTGGAAAAGGATGAGAAAATTTTGCAGCAAAAAATCACATTTCTTAAGAACGATATACGAGGTCTGTTGGAGCTGATAAGAAGAGCTCGTTGCGAAAATTGCTGGAGCTTGGATGGAATAAAATTTTTCGAGATCCAACCGGACGATATTCCAATGGCCAGAGAGTACATAATCCTATATAACGAGCGATATCTCAATACGTATCGTCGGTTCGGTCGATTAAAAATTGCTTTTTCCTCCTTTCAGGTGTTCGGGTACCGAGGTAAATCCATGCTCGAGTACAGAGAAGAAAATGCGCTTGATATTAGAACTAAATGGTCTGGCACCAGAACCTTCGTTTCATTACTCCAGTAGGCAAATCTGCACCTGTAACGAATTTCCCGCTGTTTCCGATTATTCGCACGAAACAGATCCGCATCTGATGCCCCGTACCTTTTGATAAATTGTCCCATCGTATCTTCCATCCTCTTACACTCCGCTAACGAAATTATATGTTTTATTCTCCTTTGCAATTTTCCAATAAACTTTCGTAAGATCGATCCATCGTCGTGTCCACTGGCTTTGCTTGAATTTACAATATTTATTCGCTTTCTATTTCAGGAGACGACCGATACCGAGAGTGTGGAATCGCTGAAACATCGTCTAGAAGTTCTCAGTGAAAATGAGAAGAAAGCGCACAAGTTGGTTTTCCAGGATTTGTTCTTTATTTCAATTGCATAAAATCAAAAATATTCGTAATCTTCATGGTTTCTTGCAGATATCAGACTGAATTGCAGGAAAAAGTTGCTGATCTCGACAGTAAATTAGTTTCTCGAGATGAAACGATAAAGAATTATATCTCGATGCTCGAGTCCCTGAGGGACAATCTGAAGAACCGATCGTCGCGGAAGAATCAAACAAATGTTCACGATTCGCGACAGGCTTCCAACGATTTTGAGTCGGACGTGAGTTATTTTTTCGTTTATCGTCGTTCTTTATTTTAGATGTTATATACGAAGGACAATCGTTAGGTCGTAACGACAATTTTCATATGTACCCGTACCAAGAGTCGGCAAATTGCATACCGATATTTTTTCTTTATAAACTTTACGTTCGTTTGGGAATGCAAATCCTGAAGACGTTGATTTTTTTCGCGCACGGATTGCGCGTTATTGTCGCGTCGTACAGATCGCATCGATTATGGATATCGTAGAGAGTTCGATAGCGACAAGAAGCAGTGAAGAGGAAAAATATGAGAAGCAAATGGTACGCGACGAGAAGCCAAAGGTTCACCAGTGTGCCCAGATCGAAGATTTACAAGCTAAACTAGAGGCGAAATCATTGGAAATCGAGCGATTATCGAGCCGTCTCAATTGTCTTGAAAAAGTTGGTCTCTCTTTATATTTTTTAGTTTAAGAAGAAATTTCATTGGCTTATTTCCAGGCTGTGTCGAATCGATCATCTTATCTCACTCGTCTTGTTGCAACTCTTGCAGGAATCTTTAGAGACTAGAGAGGCTCTCACGAACGAAGTAGCTGAGAAGCACGACACGGGGATGGCTTTACGTGCCGAAGTAGCAGCGTTGGAAGAACAGTGCCGTCGTGCCAACATGCTGATGCAATTCAAGGAAGACATTATCAAGGGAATGCGACGCGAGGTCAAGCAACGATCCAACGCGAAGGTAAGAAAGCGCCAAGATCCTCGTCGGCTATTTCTTTTCTTCCTACTGGGTTCCCTTGTCCGTTCGCAGCCTCTTGTATCGGGGAACAATACCGACGAAAAAATCAAACCCTCGGCCGCGATATCACCGAGACACGTAAATTCCCGCTGGAATGTGTATGGAACGATTGGTGTTGTACCATGTACGTCACTCTCAACGTCGAAAAATCACGATCTTAGAACTATTTTACGTCGTTATATGAGAGAAAATGAGGCGATCGAGCTTCGACATTTGGACCTCGTAGAATCCAAACTGATAACGAATATTGAATGTAGTAAAAAAATTCGCGATGCGGATAAACAGATATTAAGGCACACGAGTAAATTATCATCACCTCGTGGTCAAACGCGCGTAAGAAAAGAACGAAGCAAAAACACAATAACCCGGCCTTACGTTTGCCCTATGCCTCACAAAGATTTTTCCTAAATCGATCCCGTCTAATAGTCGTAGCTCGTCATACATATTTTTTCATATTCTTAGATATTTTTATACCAGACACTGTACCGAAAAATAATAAAATCCTCATCGATCGATTCCGAGTTTGCCTCAAATATTTTCTTTACATTTGAATTTTTCATCGTAAATAGCATTGATCGATCATAAGTAATGGAGAAATATATTTACTTACGATATTTGTTACGATACTCTTGTTTATTTTTCAGGCCACTGATACAGGATCTTCGCGACGTACAGTGAGAATCAACACGGATGCTGTTTGTTGCGGCCAGCCCGATGAATCTTCGTCGCAAGGCCCGGAAAATTGTAATGGGGTAAAGAACTTTGTTGCATTTAAAACATAAAATTTTTCAAGTACGACGATTTTATGACACTCCTACACCTTTTGCAGTCGAATCTCGCGTCGGATCTTACGAATATAAAATTATCTTCGAAACGCGATAGCGAAGAACTTTTCTACCTTAGAACACAGCTCGAAGAAGTTGTCGAGAAATTGCACGCCAAAGAACGCGAGGTATCGCGTTTAAGCGTTCCGTTTTTTTCATTTCTTTTTCAATAATTATTCGGTGAACATGTTTAAAAAAGGGGTTTAATATCTTAGAATTATGAACGTGATATGGCCAATGTTTATACGATGCTAAAAGCCATCCTAACGCTCTTGGACAATTACAAGAGTAACGTGATCGACCGCGTGAGTTGACAATTATGAAAATTTTATTTCTTAGTAAATCTTTCTTAATTAATTTCGTAATTTCTCTCCGCCTTCGAAAAACGTTTTTCAGTGTACCATATGAACGCCGACGAGCGATGACACGAGCAAGATAAACGTAGATATTGTGACTCGTCGACGTGTTCAACATAAAACTGAAAAATGTTTATCGTTGCTAGAAAAGATGCTTCGACGGGTGAAAGAAGCCACGCGGGCACTCGTAAGCTCTCTCCACATTGTAAACCGGGCTAATATACGGAATAAAAGTTAATTTTCCGATCATAATAAACGTCTACGAGTTTCTAATCGCAAAAGCACATAATTTTTTTTAATACTCACACGTAGCAACGAGAAATTGTAGAAAGTCGCTCATATTTTGGATATTATTTTATTTGTTCGTAGAATGATACGACACGAGAAATAATACAAAGTGACAACGAAAGCGCGGTCAGAGAGATGATGGATGACATCGCTAACGTTTGGAAACGGTGGACGGAAAATGAAGCGAAAATTATTCGTCTCGAGAGAGGACTCGAGGTTTGCCAATAGCTCCATTATAAATTCTCACTTTTCGAAACTTTGTGAAATATATCCGTCTGCATTATATTATATATTTTCTCAGAGAAATGAAAAAGATGACAGGATAGCGCACCATAAGCCACGAGGCAGCCATGAATTCAACGAGCGATGGGTAAATTATTAATTGAATCGATTCCACCCAATTATTATCACAGTCGTTTGACAAAATTATATCCCGATTTATCGTTGGTTTCTTTATAGAAATGGGACGTATTCGATCGTCAATTTAACGCTATGGAAGAATTTCGAGTGTGTACCGTCGAAGCACAAGCGGCGACCGAAAATTTGAGAGAAGATATGGACATAGTTGTATGCAATTTGCAAACTCGTCATCAGCGAGTAAGTAATTCTCGAACGTAAATAAATTATTTATTGGGCTGGACCTGACTGCATTGTAACATTTCAGTATCTCGGCCTGTCGAACGTTTTAAAACAAATGCAACATAATTTAACGAGGGCTAAAGAGAATGTATCGACGGCTATGTGTCGTCTAGAGAAACAGGTAAGTCTTACAATTTTAAACGTCATATTTTCCCCAGGAACGTCTTTAAGTTTACTCCGTTTTTTTTGTACTAATTTTTTCCAGGAACGAGAAAGAATATCTTACAGTGAGAAAATCGCATCTGGAGAGGTCAAATTGAAAGACATCAAAAATGAGATAAATAAAGCTCGCTCAACGTCTCGGGACGTCGTTGATTTTGTTGATAAACGGAAAAACCTCTCGGCAGATGAGATTCATTCGTGCGAAGGCGTGATTGACGATGTTGTCGATGCTGTCGAGCAAGTTCTGTCTCATTTACAATTGCTTCGATCTCAGGTAAATATATATATGCTAATAGTATGAGAAAGGAAGAGAAGAAAATTTCAATTAATCGAAGTATTTTTAACATAGGACCAATACGACATTTCGATACTAAGTGAATTGAAGGATCAATTGTGCAATATGGAACGTAGTTTAGGCGATTTTGAAAATGAAATGGACAGAACGGTGAGAATTGGCAAAATTCCCTTCGATCGAACATATTCGTGCCTAGACCATAACGAATTATCGTTGTATTTCAGTTATCGGACAACACTGTCGCGGAAAAATGTTACGATGAAAAAATCCCGAGATTGGACAAATTTGAGAGAGAATTGGATTATGCGCATACGAAGATGCAAGACACCTTGGAGAACATTGTGCAATCTAAGCAGAGAATGGTTCGTTGACCTATATTTGACCGGTGAAATGATTGCTCTACTAATTCTATTTTAAAACGCTGTAATGCTGCTTTAACAGATCGACGTTGGAGTTTGCAATCTCTGCTCTTGTACACCAAGCGACACAGCTATGTCCGCGGCCGAGACAACGTCCAGAAACGAGGAAAATCATAAAATCTCGTATCACGAAGCTGAGCAACTGAAAAATGCTCTACGGTCGAAGGATAAATTGGTGAGATATTCGACGACTTTTCTTTTTATATTTCTACGCGTTCTGACCTGTACACTTTGTTTATTTTCAAGCTCGAGGACAAAGATGAGATCATCAGGATTCAAAAGGACTCGATAGCTATGACGCATATTCAACTTAAGGATCTGCATGAAAAGATGCAAGCAGAGGTACGCAAGGCTTTACACCCCCATAAATCTACCCGATAGATTCGTTTAATTTGTCCTTATTACTTTTCGGGATCTTCCGAAGTTTTACGAAGAAATGATTACACTTTTATTGTACGAATTACCCTCGAGCTTGTGTAAAAGAAAAAACAAGAGCATGTCAAGATAAAAGTGCCAAGATAAAAATCGAATTTAACTTGAAAAGGTAAGTGGTACATTTTACTGTACCCTACCGGTCAAAACCAAATTTAATGCGTTTTTTTAACACGTGGATTTTTCGTATCAAATATTACAAAAATTATATGTATTTTAGATTGATTCACAAAGCATTTCTATAAGTCAACGTGTCGAAGAGACGAGACTTTTGTATCAAGTATCTTTCTTTCATTGTAGTTCAAATATTGTAATAAAAAAATATATTTTTTTCATACTTTTGAGTAATTCGGGCAATGTTACAGGGCAAGCTACAAAATCAGACAATCGGCCACTTACGAGAAGCTGTAGTCGAAGCCAAAAGAAGTCTCGCTACTCAGCAACAGCAGCAGCAGCAGCAGCAGCATCCTCAACAAAAATTAACGTTCGACTTGGCTGTGAGTGAGGTGTGGAATCCAATAACACCCACGATATTCAATAGTGCCGACGTGCATGACGTTTAAAGTGAATTTTACTAACAGACATGGTCGTTGTTTGTTTTCCCGAAAGAAAGAAAGAAAAAATATCACGTTGCAATCGTTTTAACTTCTACAAGACTGGCGAGCCACCTGTACGCTAAATCATGTACATTTTAAGATATTTTAATCGTAAATATACGCAGTGGATATGATATACGCGAACAAAAGATTTGTCGTGCATCAAAAATCCTCTCCAACAACTAATTTCAACCGCTCTCACATTGGTTAGTGATCATTATTAAATCTCAAGACGTAACCGTATCCAAAATACGATTTATTTTTGTCGTTCAGAATGTTTTTCATGGACGAATTCGCACGTAATTTTCCCCCCTGGGAGTGAGCATGGTACGTACTAGCGAGGATTTTTATTGAATTATCGTAATCTTCATTGGAAACTTATCAACGTCGTCTTGCAGTGTTGCGACAAGAGCGAAACCATTCGTCTGTTGTCTCTGCATCTCGGAGAGACTCAGGAGCAATACAACGATTGTTTTTCAGAGGTAGGCCCATTTTTCCCATGAACTTATGGTTTTTTTCATCCCACGAGAAAAGTATTAAATTCCTGACCAATGTAAATTTATCGACGTTTCATCGAAAGGCAGCGAAGCAAGATACAACGCTGGAACTTCAACGCGATGCCATACAAAGTTTGCATAAGACGATTATTTGTAAAGATCTCGTCAATTATTCGTTATCGATTAAGGCTCAGGTGAGATACATTAATATAATACATGCGTGGAATATTGTATACCGTGATTAAAAGTAACTTTCAAAGTAGCAGCAAGCTTGTTTCATTCTCCAAGGGGATTACAAAATAATAAAATATTGCACTTAACGTTGCAGAGTTAAAGTTAAAGATGTATTTTCTTTTTACATAGGAGCTGTTTCGCGATCACATCAGGGACGTTAGAATCGCCAAATCAAAGGTACAAAGTCACTTTGTAATTAAATTCAATAATTAATCATCGTGGAAATCAATGAATATTGGATTTATTTTACAGATGGACGATTTGGTAAGATCAAGAAGATATTTGGAAGAGAAGTGTCGACGGATCAAGCAACTGTGGAGAGAAGCGGACAGAGAGTTGCGAAAAATAAAGTAACGTATTATTTTCGTGTTTTCTTTAGACAGAAAATATTATCTCGAATAGGATTTAAAACGCGTTCGTTCGACAGGTGTATGGCGTCGTGCGAGACAAATTCGAGACAGGAATTGCAATACAGAGACTGTTTCACTCGGATCGACACTGCGGAATTTGGCAATAATACGGAAATGCAATCCAAAGTTAATTTATTGCTACGCGAGAACGAGGATTTGAAAAAACAATTGCAGAATCGTCGCCTCGAATTCGAGCTCTTCGATCAACGAGTCAAAAATCAATTGAACAACAACAGGCGCATACAAGAATTGACGGAGGAAACCGCGACGAGACTGCGGGACAACGAACATTGTCTCTTTGAAGAAAATCGTCAACTCAAAACAGTACTCAAGGAACATCGCGAATATTCTCGCATTCTAATCGCAGAACTCCAACTCGCACGAGAAAGAGAAACGTTGAAAACGGATTTGATGTCATCGGCTGAAGGCGTACGTCGTATACAATTTTATTTATATTTTGCACACGTTCCATTAATTATAATCAATCACGACCCACAGAATATCGCGAGTTTCGCCATCAAGGACGAACTTTGTAGAAGAACTACAGAATTGGATAACTTGATTGACGAAGCAAGGGAGAGCCAAGTGGAGCTTGAAATATTCCAGGATATGAGAAAAGATTTCGAGGTAATTGACTCTAAATATTTTTCACAATTTTATATAGCCATTTAATTATAACGAGATTATCAACAGAAAAGCGAAGATATGGAGCGAAGTAACGAGTGTTTGAAGAAGGAATTGACGATATTGCGAGAAACGATCGAAAATGAATGCTGTCTGGTAGGAAAAGTTCAAAATGATCAAACGTTGGACAACAGTGAGGTAAAATTGTTTAAATAACGTAGCAACTATGAGTGAGACTGGAAATGTTACTTTTCTCGATTTGTCTCTTCAGGTGGATCAAATCGTTAGCTCCGACGAAGCAGCCAGGCCACGTGAGAGAGAAATTCGAGTGATAAGACGTTTGAAGGATCAACTGTTATCGACGAGAGAACTGACCGAGGAGTGTCTTGCCGAATTACGTGTCTCGAAGGAAATGTTGTCTTTCTTGCGGGAACGAATCTGTTCGTTGAAGAGATTGCTGAAGGAAAAATCGGACGAAATGGCGAAACTCCAAGCGGATCATCAGATGATCAAGGTTACAGTTTCGATCCATTTTTCAATCCGACGGTATAAACGTTGCTAAGAACATTCGTATAACATCCTCGTTTTCGATTATTGAGAAATTTCAGATCAAAAGAGGAAAAAATCTGAAATTTTTTCACATTTTAAAATTGTTTTATCGGGTCAGTTGAAAAAACTAAGATGGAGAGAGTCAATGTTACTAAAGAGTCAAGAATTAACGGTAATTTCAGGGAATAAACGCCAACCGTTTCACTTTTTGCCTTTTACAGAACGATTATTCAATTTTAAAAACGGAAACTGGCATATTCGAAGAGAAAGCCCGTGCGGAGATCCAACAATTTCGTGAAAAGGTCAGTATTGGAGTTTCGTAAAAGATAACGATAAAAGTGAAATATTGATGAATTTTATTAAAAAACTTATTAATCGATTCAGTTGAAAGCTCTTTATTCCGAATTGCATCTCGTCGAGGAGAATTATCAGAGAGTGAGCGAGGACTTTGGCAACAGTCAGGGACTGTTGATCGAAGCTGCGCAGCGAGAGGTCGAATTACAGCAAGCTATCACAGCTACGGTAGGCTCATTGGCAATCATGAATTATTCGATATAATTTATTCTTCTCGTGCTTATAATTATCTTTTTACGTTCCAAATAGGAAAAAATATTCTACTCGGAGTTGACGACTGCGGAGACGGAAGGTAAACGCGTGAGCGAGTTGGTGGATACATTGAGAGCGGATTTGGAAAATGCTCGAGAGGAATTTTCTACGAGAGAGGAATATTACACGGAAAAATGTAGAGACGCTTACGAACAGGTGAAAAAGCTCGAAAATCGGATAAACCTGTTGGAAGAATCGAATCATCTTCTCGAGCGACAGTTGCAAGAATACAGAATCGAGAATTGCAGTCTCATTGCCGAGAATACTCAATTAACGGAGAATGTCTGCAGATGCGCGAAAGAGGTAAGAAGAAACGATAATTAATCATTGTAAAAAATTCTTAACGTATATAATCATCTCGATACCGGTTTCTAGCTCGAGGACACTCATAACGCTCTTCTCGAGCTCAAGGGACAATGCAAAACTAAAACGAAGACGCTAAATTCCGTTTCGGCCGAATTAAATTACGTCGCGGCGAGCAGATCCGAGCTTTGCGACGAATCGCAGAGTGTGGTAGCTTGCATACGTTCTTGGATCGACGAGCAGAGAAGACTCGTCGAGAATTTGTCGAAGAAGCTGAAGAACGAGAAAAATCGTATCGCCCAGTACGCTTTCGAAAAGAAGTAAGCTTCGACGCTCGTACGTTAGTGTGAAAAAATAACAACGAATGAAAATCAGATCAAACTCGAATTTACAGAGCTCTCGTGGCGACGGTACGAGAATTAACACGCGTCAATGAAACGTTGAGCGAATTATCGACGATGAGACGAAAAATATCACCGGAACGCGGCTCGAGTCGATGTTGTTACAGAACCAACCGATGTAAAACCTCGACTTTGTCGAACGGATCTCAACAGCCTGTTACGAGCTCCGGTACAACTGTGTACACTCGACCATTCAAGGTACAATGACGTATAATTTCCTTTCAGAGGCGATATAACAAGCGTCGTAGCTATTTATTAATATAAACGGTAATTACAGCGACGATGTGTTTGTCTAAAGCGAACCTCGAGGCGAACTTTTCTCCGGGGCAATTCTTCTTGGTGGTTTCCAAAACTCGAACACTTGAGCCAAGAATTGTGTAACAAGGATCTTCGAAACGGCGAGAAAACGATCGACGGATGGGAGAGCGAGACGAGCATGGACGAGACTCGTGATTTTGGGTATCAATCCTCGGCGGGCAACGAACAAGGATCAACCTGGCAATGAATCGAGCTTTCGAACGTTATATAACTGTAAAACTTGTACCACGACTTTTTCTTTTGGTAGTATTTAAGTACCGGAGCGTACGGTAATTTTTATACGTTTTATCTTGAATAAGAGAAAAGTATCGAGTAATCGTATTTCCCGTTCGATCTCGCTTACGAAGACTCGTTCGATACGACGAAACGATAGTTTGCAAGAGAAACAAAACGCACAAGAGGCAAATGTCTCAGTAGTGTCGTTGTAAAAAAATCTAGCGACATTTTGCACTCCTCGGGAGTGAATATCTCCATGCTCTCGGGTGGATTCTGTTCGAAAGAACGAAACGATCAGTTACGAATCTCGCCACGAGGAGGAATAAGAATACGATGGAGATATTCATCGAACCTCGACAGTATGAAGTAAAATTGTTCGATAAAAGAATGTATACGTATCCCTCGTGGTACGCCACGAGTCGGATAGGAAAAATGAGTAAGTCGCGTGAAATATTCCTACGAGAGCCGAAGTACATTCCTCCGTGAATCGATTCTCCCTTTGTAACGAATGAAACAAAAAAAAACAAACTTAAGAAAATTCTTCGACAACGTACCGTCGTTTGCCGGACGTTTATCGTACCTTGCGAATTTAATAACCGACCAGGCTAATTCGAGAAAAATACGTTTGCCGTTTTCCGTAAACTCGACGCGATCCCTCAGCCGATCGTCTGAACACAAGAACGTTAATTCGATCGGTAATTTTTCTATTAATTTTACTTTCTTATAATCGATATAGCGTATCGACTCACGGATTATACGCTTTATCGCAATCTCGTCGGCGAGGCAGCTTTTAACGCGGCTCATACTTTCGGCGTCGATAAATTTCCAAACACATAAACGAGGTATCAACGACGAGACGTTACGTGCATGAATCGGATTATCATGAGATGACCAGGGTCCGCAGAGATCGTCGTAATTTACGCAATAACCGATATCAGGCTCCGAGACGCATCTCGCACGATCGTTTATCGAAATTTCGACTCTCGCGCTACGACATTCGATGTCCGAGGCGAATAATCGATCTACATTTTCCACAGAATCATTCTTCGAGTCCCTGGTCGGCGGGCGTAGATTCATGATTTTAATCACGATGAAATCTTTTTTTTCTTCATATATCCAAATTTTCATACGATAGACAGAGTTCGCAACGAAGTTAACCGAGAGAGCCTATCGATAAGCGAGTTCGTGGGATAATTGCAGACTGGCGATAATTTACTTCGAAAACTTATCAAATTCGTTCCTCATCTTTGTATGTTTGTTTGTTTGCTTTTTCCCCCCTTCTTCTTCTTCTTCTTCTTCTTCATTTTCTTTTCATTCTCTTCACGTTTATAATCGTTTATAATTTATCACGAGTAATCAATAAAATTAATATACAATATGCTTTAGAGTTATAATTGTTATTACACGATACAATCTGACGAAGAAAATATATAATAATTATAGCAGCAGGAATGGCCCCTACTATCTTACAAGATTTTTGCGTGCCAAAAAGTTTTCATCGTTACTATTATACCGTACACGTAAACGTAGTATCATCCTCATCATCGATATCGTCGTAATTAATTATTATCATTAATAATAATAATAATAATAATTACAACAACAACAATAATAATAATAATATTGATATTATTATTATTATTATTCCTCCTCGAAATAAATCATATCGGATATATGATTTATCGTATATAATGTATTTATATATATTTATATATTTATAACGAACACCGCCCATTACTACTAGAATAACAAACGGGACTCACCGCCTTCTCCAACAGACTCGATACTCAAAATAGATGATATCGTCGGACGCATTGTGACATACTGATTTTTTCGTTTTTTTATTTTTTTTTTCATTTTTTTTTCATTTTTTCGTTTGTTTTCGTTTATCCAGATACCTCTGCCGAGTGAGTGACCGTTTCAGCCCAGGTCACAATCGTCGCAGTCGTCGTCGTCGTCGTCGTCGTTTCATTATTTTTTCATCCTCGTCGTTCTTTCTCTATCTCTCTCGTTCTCTATTGCCGCCGCTGCTACCGCCGAATCTCTATGATCTTTTTCTTTCCCCTTCTTTTCCATTCTCGGATCTCGTTCATTCACTTCACTTACTTCTTGTCCTCGCGCTCTCTTACCCTATGGTATCGTTTTTTTGTTGTTGTATTTATTTATTTTATTTTCTGTTTTTTTTTGTTTGTTTTTTTTTGTTTTGTTTTTTCATTTTGGTTGCGTTAGCCGATGCATATTCCATACGAATTTTATCGACACGCGTGTCTCCTCGGCGAATACGCAGTACACATACATCTGGAGAAGAAGGTATGAAAAAGTGTGAGCGATCGAGCGAGTCGATGTTCTGATTTTCTTTTCTTTGTTTTTTTTCTTTTCTTTCTTTTTATCATTTTTTTTTGTTTGACCCGAATCGCGGAAATAATTCACCCCGGCACCCGGATATTCAATTCGTTTAAAGAATATTTTTGTTTGTTTTCTTTTCTTTTTTTTTGCTCGTCGTTTGTTTTAGATACCAATATAAGACGCGTGTGACACGTACTAATTTGGCCGAATCACTTGCAGCAGTTGCCCGCCGCAGTCTTTTGCCCTTCCGACTCGACCAGCCGACGTCCTTGACCGCTCGTACTGGCATTTCCTGTTTGTTCGTTCTTTGGGAGTTTTTTAGCTGAAAGAAAGAAAAAAAAGGAACGAAACAGAAATTATACACAAATATAAATTGTGGCTTAACGCGCGCTTTCGTCGTTCTATTCTCGTATGGAAATTGTAGAATCGAGGGCGATAAGAAGAGCGCGTAACGAGATAGTAGGGTGGATGTGCTCGTACTTTATTCCAGATGGTTTCTTCTCGTTACTCGAATTACAACATCGACGGATCGAACGAATCGATGTATTTTTACAATACTAAAAGTACCGTATTCTTACCTCGCGGTCACGAGTCACGATATACTTGCGAGATAACACGCGAGGGGGTTTATCGTTTATTTCGTGTGATAAAGGGGAGAGGAGAGGCTCGTTAATGAAAACGTACCGCGCGAGTTACGTGGGCGACAGCGACGCGACGAGACCAACGGAACCAAGTGTGTAGGAGAGATATTGTTGCGATTCGATCTACTTACCGATAGCTAGAAATATGTCGTTGACGTTCATTGCTGTTTTTGCGGAAGTCTCCATGAATAGAAGACCATTCGCGTCCGCGTAACTCTGAGCCTCCTCGAAGTCTACCACCCGTTTGTTCGCAAGATCAGCCTTGTTACCCGCCAGCGCTATCACTATACTTGGACTTGCCTGCCGTTGCAGCTCTTTGACCCACGTTGTCGCGCGCACAAATGTGTCCTGTAATCATCAGGGTTATTAGTACTCGAGTTTCGAAAAAATTAATTTACGAAAAAAATCATTATCGGATGGATGAAAGGGTATACAGACCTGATTTTGTATGTCGTAAACGACTATCGCAGCCTGGGCACCTCGGTAGTACATTGGAGCAAGACTGTGATAACGTTCTTGTCCTGCCGTGTCCCAAATCTCAAATTTCACAGTCGTGTCATCCAGACAAACGGTCTGTGTTAGAAATGCAGCTGTTTTTTTGTTTTTTTGTTTTTTTTTTTTGTTGAAGAAACGCACATGAATATATTATTTTCACACTTGGAAGTAACTAACGAATTTGTGCCATTGAACGTTAGGTTCTTGAAATATTTATTTTCATAACTTACCACCTATTGTACTCTCCTGGTACTCGTGAAACTGTCCTTTGACGAACCTCAGAACTAAACTCGACTTTCCTACCGCCGATTCGCCGAGTAGAACCAATTTGAATTGACAAATTTTTCCTTGTGTACCGTTCGGCCTCTGGGCCATACCCCGGTTAGCCATGATGACCTGAAATACAAAGGCGTTAGTCTCGAATACAAAGTTTAAACAAGTTCTGATCGAAAGTGTTTATAAGGCTTTTTAAACGTTTGGTTCCTCGTGGAGAAAATTAATCGGGAAGCAACGTGCGAGTTTCAATCTTTCACCATTTTTCACCCGTTCGCTGCTTCTCCTCGGTACATAATTTTACCCGGTTTAGAGCTTGAACATTTTTCAAAGAATTCAACATTCCGCAAAGTCATAATTCCTACAGATCTTATCGCAATGTTTGTATCAATAGATCAAAGTTTAAGCGAGTCGGGCGCAATAGAGAAAATTCTATTTTAATACTAAATTCCTTTCTTCGCTTTGCAATAAGACTCTATTCGTCCTAATTGTTTTCAAATAATAAGAATGCGACTAATTTACGAGAAGAACTGGTTTGAAATAAGAATGTAGAGGTTTTCTTGTATTAAGAAACAATTATCGTAGACGATACAAGAGCTGAACCTCTTGCCGCTGAACATTTTGAGCGCCGAGCTATCTTTTTGGCAAATACTTGACTAACGTACACGGTTGACTAGTTTCAAGAAGTCAAGATAGATATTTCTACTAATAATTGTTTAGAAAAATTCCAGAAGACATTTTGTACCGCTATGAAGGTCGATAGGGTCAATATTTAATTTTCTAAATGCTGATAAAACGTGAATTCGAATATTCGCGATAATATTGCCATCACCGATTCAGCGATGCTCAGATTCGTGATAAAATAGTATGCGAACACTGGAATAAGAGATGGAGAGAGAGAGAGAGAGAGAGAGAACCAAAACAAAAAAATTGACAATCGACAAAGTTTCACGAAAGGGCTTATGGGCGACTCTCGTACATTAATGGCTTGTGCAAGCACAATAAGTACAGGTAAAACTTTGATCGTGTATGTCGCGCGTGAATACTGGAAAGAGCAAGAGTCAGAGAGAAAGAGAGAGGGAGAGAGAAAGAGGGATGTGGAATTGACAAGATGGAGTATATAGGAGTGTGCACGTTAAACGACAAGCACCGATGACGCTAGAGAACTCGGATCGCGCAAAGTCTCTCTCTCGTGTTAAAACACGTGAGATTATTACCGTTATACGGGACCACGAAGAACGTTTTCCGGTTGTCCTGTGTAATTGGATTTGTTCGTGACGTTTCGTACTCCGAGTTCGACCGGATGAGCGAAAAAAGTATTAAACGAAAATACGAAAAAAAAAAAGAAATGATAAGGAAAACACTTCGGCGGAATGACGAACGTCAAAAGGATTCGCGTTGGCTCTCTCCTCGATCGAAACACGATCCTTGATAGTTCGGTGATATGTACAACGTAACACCCGAGCGAGGAACATACAATGTCGAGGAGAAACACACGTTTATGACATGACAGTTCGTGTGACACGGCGCGCGATGGACGTTATACACTTCCCTCTCTCTCTTTCCCTCTGCCGTACCACCCCCTCGCCATCTGGTCGTCACTCGACGAAACGATGACGACGCCTCTTGTCTCTCTCTCTCTCTCTCTCTCCCTCTCTCGGAACTTGGAAATCAGCGAGACCGTTCCAGGAATCTCGTTGAAATCGAATATTCTGAGAGCTATAATACGCTACGTTAAAGTATTACTTTGACAATTGGTGATGGAAAACTCCCGTTCCTTTCGTGCACCGTTGCGCTAGTACTATCGCCTTATCACGGTAAGTCTAGGTGCAGACCGTAGACCAGATGGAGCCTCACGGACGGTCACTATGCATGTACGTTTCTTTTTTTTCGTTCATTCTATCTATCTATCTCTCTCTCTCTCTCCCCCCCTCAACCTTCCACTCGTTGTATCTCTTTCCGTCGCGGGACTAAGTACACACAGGCACACATGCGCACTCACACACTTGGGCGCCCCCGCGTGACACGGACGCACTGGGGAAAACAGAGTTAGGCCTCGATGGGGAGACGTTTCGTCGTTCGCGACGACGAGTACGAGGACGATGATATCAGAAAGAGAAACGCAAGAGAGGGAGCGAGGGGGGCAGACAGAGACAGACAGACAGAGAGCGAGAGAGACAGAGCAAAAAGCAACGGATATGTATTTATTAGTATGCTGAATACCGTGTGATACGAAACACTGATGGAGAGAAGCTGCACTGGAACTTCGTGATCGCAATTTTTACGCTACAACGCAGAAACAACCGTATATCGCAGTGAGTCACGCGAGTGTGACACTGCTCGGGGATTAGCACTCGCTAAACGCGGTGAGAAACGTAACACAGAACGCGCGCCGCTTTATGTCCACAGAAACACAGAGTGCTGCGCCACACTATGGCTCTTTTATCACCCGTCTCTCACCGGCGTAAAGAACACACATATACAACCGTACGAAAACGTTTAGCTTATGGCCGCGCGTAGATACGACGATATACTATGCGTTCGTAATTTACCAGAATATGTATATGTTTTCCGACGAGACTCGATGGAATGCAGTCGAGAGACTAATTGTTACGACAAAAGTGTCTACACGATAATATCAGGTCCTTCTGGCTATTTCTCCGATCGACTCTACTTTCAATCAGCGCACCCTCCACACTGCCCGTATCCCCATCCCTGTTAACATGGCCGCCGCTCTCCCTCTCCTGCTGCACACTCCCTGCCATTCTTGGTGCAACGATGATCAAATGAGCGTCGAATTGTTTACATGCTTGGCAAATGTAATCTTGACATTGAGAAAAATCGTATTTGTACATGATCCTAAGATACGGAATTACCTCGATGCAATGAACTTTCACATTCTTGTGAAACGGTGATAACGATTTTTTTTTAACTTCAAACCGGAAGTATATCTACATTATTTTCAATCTTTGGACATATACTTGTGCTCGATGAATCGTCGGGTTAAATCCTAACGAAACGGAATTTTTAGCAAGCGAGCTTTCAAATTTTGTACTAGGCATAATATATCGTATACATTCTGGAGTTAACGGTTGGATTTAATTAGACTTAATAAGTTAGTGAGCCTAGATGTGATTCAAATTTGCACGGACAGTCGTGAAACCGGGATATCTCATCGGTTTTCAAATCGTTGTCGATGTATCGATGCAATATTTATTCGACCAGAATCGAGATATCCACCTGACGGGGTCGGCGAAGTCTTATAGATGCGAGGAATTAAACAATTATGCGAATAGTGCCATGTATAACAATTATTGCTAACTCGTTGTAGACGGCAGCAGCAACCAAGCGAGAAGTCTGGGATGAAGTTCAGCCACTCATAGCGTCGTCCTACAGCATTTACCGTTACAACAGATATTCCCATGCTAAAAATTGTCGAATGAATGAGATTCACAGATTCCTATGCGGACACAGTACACGTATAGATGGCGCCACGAGGCCTAAATAAGCACGAAATGGATCCAAAACCCATTCCACTGATAGTTATAGTGTTAAGATTGTAACGCCATCTACATGGTATATCGAAAGTTCTTATCCGATACCCTTCTTTTTCAACAATAAAAAAACGAACGATATGCATCCATAAATTCACACAAAGTCGTGACCCGCATTACCGCGTAATCCCTGCTCATCTTTTGGTATGGCTAGAAAACGGACTAAGTCTTGCCGCGCCGCGAGCGGCAAGTAATCGAAGCTTCGCCTCGGGTCCGCCACAAATAAACACGATATGCGTCCATTATAAGTAGTAACCGGATATAAGTGTCTCAGTGAGTACTTGGCATACACAAAGCGTGGTGCAGCTGATTGGAAATAATACTGGAATAATACAACCTATAAAATTTTCATTATTGCAAATACGTAAGTTCAACATTTATTTCGAATACACTTAAGGGAAATAGTTGAAAACTGTTCGAATAGACGATGGTTTCGATCCGTAGAATGTCGTGTTTTCAATCATGGTTATATTGCGATTAAAAGTTAGTTCGTGCCGTAATTTCACACCTTTGATAATTCGTTATTCATTACCTTTGCATTTTCACTGTTTATCCAATATCAGCGATTGAACCAAGTAGGATTTTTCATAGGCAATTGGGCCGTCATTAACAGTAACATAATAATTATATTAGAAAACAAAGCTGAGAGTGCTATGTAATCGCGAACGCCAAACCAACGTGTGTATGACGCATGGGAATTCAATCAGATCTCTCTCTCTCTATATATATATATATATACAAACACATAAATATATCTATTAATGCTTTGTATCAACCTCGAGTTCGGAATACGATGAAAAAACAATACATATTCTTCTATCGACCTTCGTATACGCATGTGTACCTGTATTTTGCAGTTTTTACTCGAATCACAGATGCCATACATTCTGGTACGTGGTTTCTTCCACGAAACTCCGGCGTCTATACGGAATCCCAAGGGCTGTTTTGTTTGTGGTTTAAAAGGTATCATTCCCCGTTCATCTTACCCTATATATTTTTTTCGTTATTGCATTGTCTCGTAATTTTCCATTCGAACTAATAATACTCGATTTACAAAAAAAAAAAAATTACAAACGTCGATTTTACGTTATTATCTTGGCAAACTTTCGATTATATTTTGTCTTTCTTCTATGCATTTTTTCCGGATTTTTGATAATGTGTACGTACTCGTAGTCAACGTCGCTACGGTATTCTCGCTTTCATTACAATTGCATGGAATTTATCAATTTGCAAAGAAAAAAATTCGTTAGATCGTAGTTATTCATAGATGTGGCTGTTATTGCGTTCGTGGCTATCGAGTAACTAATAGTTTCATGAATGTATATGAAAATCATCTCGGTGTTATCAGGATCAATGGTGAATAAAATTAAACGACTTTTTTTCTCTCTTTCTCTCTCTCGTTGATTTCGCGAGTTTCTCCTTTTATTAATTGCCAATTCATTGGGAAAAAACATTTTTCTTATTAACCCCTTGCCGTACCGCCGAGCTCGGAAGAATTCGTGCCTAAGCTATTCGCCCGAATGATCGAGAAAGAAGCTAAGCGGCGGAGATTCAAACATGATACCTTTTAGCCGTTATTTGCAATACGACGATGTATTCTAGATAGCGTATCGCCAGAATTAGGACGAAAGACCCGATTCGAGACATTGATAATTTGCCCGAGATTAAAACGACGAGCGCCGCTCGTAATATTTATGTTTTGTTCGAAATATCGATAACGAGTGAAATTCGTGATTTTTAGGTTTCATATGAAATTAAACCACGAGTTTGACTCGTGATATTCAATTTTGGCCCAAAGTAGGGCAAGGGGTTAAATATTTATGAGTCTAGAATTTTTTTTCGATGAATCGTGGTGAAATAAGACGGATTTTGTTTTAGCCGCGGATATAGAGCAATTGAGTCATTTTCCATGGACAAGAGATCATTCCGATTCGGAAACTGTAATTTATCAGAAGCGTCCTCACGTTATATTGACCGCGCTTGAAGTTTTGGGTTACAAAGTCGTCGCGTGTTCGAATACGGGCGATTTCCGGGATGAATATATGTGGACTCTGAGAAAGGACTTCTCACAACCCGAACCTTTTCGTGCACCGACGTAGAAGGTACGTCTTATCTCTCTTATCTTGTCATTCATTACAGGCATGCAAGGTTTTCTTGTTTTTTTTTTTTTTTTGACGATTCGAAAGCTAATCTTATCTCGAGTGCTCTTACCATGTGATCGGATATCGGGGAAATTTATTTTTTACTTCGCCGACATGACTTCACCGAGTACATTAACGAGTTATAAACGTCGCGAAGAATTTAAATGTAATATAGACAGTACGGATTTTTTTTATCTCGGGACACTCCCCTTGCGACTTTGTTACGACACGACACAATTTACCGAATGACGGAGAGGAAGGAGATATTTTATGTGGATGAAATGATTTATATAAATTGAATATCCGGTTCGATTGATTTATTGTCTTTCGCCCGTCACTTTTCGATTCCGATTATTCAGAGGTTAAGCGAAAGAAGTTATATGATTTCGCCACGAGTGCGGATAATGGCGCTGCCGCGCGGCTGCGCGCCTTGTGAGTTTTTTCTTCGACGCTTGTGGTTCTCGAGCGCCCGATACACAACAGCAATTCTGCACGAAAAAAGTGTTGCGAAGGGAATTGTTCTCAATATGCGTTGTAAATTCAACAGAACGACGAAGTTTCAAGTACACGCTCTCAAATTTATTGGATAGATAGGTTTGGGAATCAATGTGATTTGGACGTTTGAATGGAGTTTAGTGTGACAATTTCTCGGTTTACCAAAGTGCTTCGTGAACCTACGGAGAGGTTATGGTGCACAGATCGTGAACCATTTGTTAACGAGCGCAAGTAACTTTGTTGCGCATCGTCGTTACAAGGGTTACAAGTGAACGAGTTATCTCTCGCATGTGTTGGTTGAAAATAGACTATTCAAAACAAAATAAATCACGCCTCGTCGTGAAGTCTCTTTAAAAAATGACGAAAAAACCGGGGATAGTTTGGACTTATTACAACAAAAAAGTAGACGGTTCCCAGATCGTTGCTTATTGCAAATACTGCAATCAATCTTATATACAGAACGCGACGCGTATGGAAAAACATTTGGTTAGATGCGAAAAGTGTCCAGAATCTGTGAAACAAACGTTCGCGAAGCATAGAATGGATCCGACGAACGGTCAACCGAGAAAAACAACGTGGATAGAACAAAAGAGCATAAATACGAGTGATATACCCAATGAGTGGCCAGAGACGTACGACACGGTGAATGTAAATTACGAGATTACCGAGGACATAGATTTGACCTTGGAAACTGAGGTACAACCGCAACACGGTTCTAGTAACGAGTCTTTGCAAAATAACGGGGATTGGGAACAGGTGAGCATCAAATGCAGCGAATCTCCAGCTCCAAGTGCTTCGACAGGTATGTTTTGTTTTAAAATCGTCTTATTTACAACCGGATGAGTGAAAAATTTTGAAACGACGCAAAACCTCGACATAACCTCGAAATTTTTTTTTTTTTCGACAACACGTCGACGAAACCACACAAATATTTTCTTTCCATTCTCATAGGAAAATTATTTTTACATAAATACGATTTTTTCAAGCTATCTTATGGGCGCCGTAAGAAAAAAATCTTTGTATTTTACGTATCTCATAGATTTCAATTCAGCTCCGCCTCAAGAGCGCGCGAGCGTCTCGCATCCGCGAAAAGCAGCTCTAAATCGCAGAATCTGGCCGAGTCTCTCACCGAAAGTTGCCGGTCACTCGCCTCTACAAAGCAAAATACTCCAGGAACAACTTTTAGAACGACGAATTTGGAGGCGAGTCGCGGAATTGGAGTTACGAAAGAAGAATCTCGAAGTCGAAAGATTGCAGTGGGAATACGAGAGAGACAAGATGCAGAGCGAACTAAAATTGGCTCACGAGAGTCGTATGATGGAGATCAGAGAGGAACGAGAGAAACAAATGCTCGAGCGTGAAATGGCCGATGCGTGAATCCAAATTTTATCGTCTCCTTTATTACCCGTATATTCTTAATACGACTGAATATTGAATATTCCAAGATCGACTGTACCGTAAAGAATATGGAGAGAAAAAAAACGAAAAAAATTGAAAATCATTGTTTTACAAACGATAATTATTATCGCGTAGTATGTAAGACATCGTACAATTATTTTTAAAAAAATGTATCAATTCGTAAATAAATATATCACGTAGCTAATAACTTTTCGAACGTACATTATTTCTTGGGTAAAATTTAACGACACGTTCGCACTCATCGTCTCTAAAACATTTTATCTCGAAACGTACGTTTAACATTTTTTTATCGACGAATATTACGATATAATCGCGTCAATCGAATTTACACGTACTCTCTCGTTCTAGAATTAAAAGACAAGGAAGTTTGGTATTGGAGATACGTCCGAATCGAACGAGGCCGGTCGGAGGGTCTATCGCAGCAATGACGGAAAAGCTAGTTAGTTTTATCGGAAACGAGAATTTCTATTACATCGCGGTGAAGGGCTCGCCCTTTGCCACGGACTGCGCGGTCTTTGGATTGACCAGCGATGAAGTATTGGCGCTTTCGGAACGTTTCCCGAACTCAGGAACGGCGGTTGTCAATGGAGTTGTAATCAAAGGTCTATAAAAAAAAAAAAAAAAAAAAAATCTTTTACGCCTCTGACGAAGAATTGATTTTTGTCGAATTTTTATCGTTTTTTTTCTTTTTTTTTCTTTTTTAACTATATGTAAATAAGAAATTCACGTTGGATCGATATTTTTTATTTTAGGACCACCGATAGCCATTATAAACGCTTTGGCCGAGCTTGGCTATCGGATCGTGAGCAGCACCGGCGAGGCCGAGATACTCTGGACTCTGCAGAGAGAGATCTAGACACCGAAATAATGATTTTACGCGCTTTGCATTAGCGTTTGTACCTGCAAATTGGTACAATTATTATTACAACACAAACAACGTATTATTAAGCACCACCGATCGACGATCGTACCGTGCCCAATGGGTTTCTCCTTCTTTTCTCACTATCGCATTAACAACAGTATTTTTTTCATCGCATATTTAATTAGTTACGTTTCCTCGCTCGCATTCCCAATTTTACGACTTCTCGCTTTTACCCGGGACGTTATAAATTCACGCGGATCAATCGATCTATCAAAATTCCCCACAAAAAAAATAGCTTTGCAACGTTTTTTTTAGAACGAATCGCCGAGACGATACTGAGTAATTACGAAATATAGGAAAATATTGAGATTTTCTATCGAGACGGAGACGCGGCTGATTACGAAACGAAGAAAAATTGTTTAGTTACCATGATGCTTCTAGTATCTATCGGGTTGGAAACCCTTACTTCCAATACTTCAAACGCTACGTTCCATTATCGTTAATTATGCTATATAATATGTAAATACATATTAAATAAATAAAACGGTATTCTACGAGATTGCATTTTTCTTTTCGATGTTAAACGAATTTCGAGCATTCGCAATTTTAACCATTGCATGTGGGAATGTGTAATTATCGATCGAAATATATATTTGCACTGTATTTTAATCATCCAGTTTGACTTTGAACGTATTGTTTTTATGCTTTAGAGAAACGAAATAAAAAAATTTGTCCATTATGCACAATTGACATCAACGGGAATGTACGACTTGATTTTTTTTTGCCTATTATAAATGTATACTTGTCTAATAAATATACATTCTTGATAATAACGATAAGTTATACGTATTTCGGGATACGATTCGTATTTCGAAGCATTTCTCGTGCGAGATTTTCGCACTTCCGGTTTGAAGCGAGTCGATAAAGATCGATCTTAATTCTCTCGTATTTCTGGAATATTTTTTGCATTAGGATGAACGAGTTTATCGATTCTTGTAACGAGTAGAAAATTTTGAGTTTTTCTTGTATGAATTAGATTCGCAGATCGATTCAGGTGGGGAATTATGGAACATTCGGTGGAGGATTGTAATGCCGGAGGAGGACGAGCGTGTTGCGACATAACCTTGAACGATACGGTGGCAGTTCGTCAAACTTTGTCGGAGATGGAGTTCGAACGAGGAATTTGGTACGCAGGTAAAAAAACAAAAAGAAGAGGAAATTTTGTATGCGTATCATTCGTTTGTATCGTTTTTTTTTATTAACGAGAATATTTTATTCGTTTGTTTAATTAACAGCTCAAAATAATGATATCGATAGAGTGGAACACCTTTTGAAAAAAGGAATTTCCGCTAATATCCAAGATGGCGCTGGGTACACGGCGTTGCATTACGCCTCTCGCGGTGGACATTGCGAAACATGCAAATTGTTGGTTAAAAATGGTGCAGACGTGAACGCGGTAACGCGATCTGGTCACGCAACGGCACTTCACAGATCGTCGATGCGGGGCATGACTCGTGTCGTCGAGTTTCTTTTGAAGTTTGGCAGTGATCCGAATATCCTAGATGCCGATGGTTACACCGCGCTACATCGTGCCATTTTCGCCGATTCATTATCGGTTTGTAATCTCTTGATTCCCGTTACCGATCTTACCGTTCGGGATAAAAAATCTCGCACGGTTCTCCAATTAGCACGGGAACGAGACAATCGCGATATAATCGATGCGCTTGAAAAATATTGTACCTCTTGAGAAGCACATGGGTTAATCCTTATTATAAATGTTCCTAAAATCCTTATCCGGCACATTACGCGCAATAAACAATATGGCCGCCATCGAATTTCAGCGTATTTCAAACTTCCGGTGGAAGGATTATGAAAGTATAACTTTAATTGTCGATCGTTGTTAATTGGGTCATCTCCAAAAAAAAAGAGCATCAGCAGCGACATCTACGATACGGCGGTACTAGGCGTTGAGAAATTTTACGTAAAAGGTAAGACGGATTTTCGTTGTACAAACATTTTGTTTTCAGGGACATACTCGGCTTGGCCACGTGTGAAACTATGTTGTGTAATGTAATAGCGCGTTTGTCAGCTCGTACACTGTTGCTCAAGTCTATCTCTTTCTCTTGTCGTGAATAGTACACCTACCTGTACCGAAAGTACGTGTGGGTATTATGGGCGGTGTGTGTATATTGGTATAATGCGATGGTGTACGGGGGGATGTGGTGGGAGCGTATAGCGGAGAAACGTTGGAAAGATTGTAGGTATGCAATATTCAGTACGTAAGATTCAATATACAATTATGGTAGCAAGATACGTTAGGTAAAAGGAGGTTTTGATACATCGTAAAGATGATCGGAAGAAAGAATTTCGAAGCGAATGTGGCAAAAGCCAAGTCCACGAGGTACGAACACGGTACACGGGTCGTGCACTCGTGCACTTGATATTGAATAGTGATTCGCGTTAGCGCGGCAGTTCTCGTTTATTTTCGGTTATGCGTTCGGGAATGTTCGTGAGCGCTCGGTTATCGGGCTCGGTTGTGCGAGAGCGCGGTACGGAAAACGGAATGACCGCATGTCGGAGCTCGCCGATGTTGGCCGTGTGTACGAGCGCGGCGCTCGCGATAAACCGTGTCGCCGTCTATCGGGGCTTTTGCCATTGCCGTGCTTGCTTTTGCAGTTGCGTTCTCTCGCGTCGAGTCAGTTGTTTCACGTAAACCGCGAGTGTTCTTACCGTTCTTCACGCTTCATCTCACGAGCGCCGGTTTGTACGAGCACACCTCGTCGTCGTTCTTGCTGAGCGAGAAACCGCGCGACGTAAAAGTGAATAGGCCTCCTAAAAGTCCGAGCGTGTCGCGATCGTATCGTGTGATCGAGCGCTTTCCACGAGTGCTCACGGGAGAAGAAGGAACGCAACGAGTTTTGGGACGAGGTCGTGTGTTGTACTCGTACAACGAGTGACAATCGCGAGCAATGTAACCGTGTCGTGACGTCACACGGCTAATCAAGTGCACACACGTATACAACGACGAAGAACCGAGAAACCGTGGGGAGAGCGACGAAAGAAACATTGTGAGAACAACGAGAGACGAGAGATAGCGATATACGAATGCGCGAAGACACTGGATTACAGTAGTGTACGTAAAGATTTTTCGTTCTTGTTGTATTTTCCAACGGCGAAAGGCCAGTGGAGGAAAGGAAAGAGGGAGCGAGACAGAGAGAGACACGAGTGGCAAGAGACGTGCGGGAAAAGAGTTGGTCGCGAGTAGCGGCGAATTTATCACGAAAAGACTGCTGGCTGCGGCGGTGGAGGACGGTGCGAGTGTGTGTGTGTGCGCGCGCCTATGTATGTATGTGTGTGTGTCCGCGCGCGCGCGTGTGCATGAGTGTATGCGGTGGCCGAGAGAGGCAACAAGGCTATACACGTTTACACGCGAAGGACAGTTCTCTTTCTTTCTCGAACTTCTCCAAGCCCCGTGTACGCATGTGCGGTGAGACACGCATGTTTTTCACATAAAAAGAAAAACGAAAGAAAAAACAACACTGATAAAAACAGAGGGACGATCGAGCATAAGAAGGTCGGGAATTAGGACGAAAAAAAGGTCGCGAAACTCTGGTCGAATCGGGAATTACGTTCGACAACGATCGGGAAACAATTGGCGTACGAGTAAACGTGCTAAGTGAAAAAAAAAGTGTGACGTAGTTGGTGGACTCGATCTCGTTGTGTTTCGTACGTAGTGTGTTTGGTATTGGTGGAAGGAACACGCACACGTGCGTCGTCAGTGCAGCCGCCAACATACAGTACGAACGAACCAGAGGAATAAGAAGAAACCGAGCAGCAGGAGTGAGCAGCAGCAGCAGCAGCAGCAGCAGAAAACTTGGCGAGTATCAGTAGTGCAACGGAGTGGGGGGAGATTTTAGTGCGCGCGGCACATCCCGTGGCGCCCCGCGGTGTTTTTCGACGGGAAGCTGGCCATAACCTACGCGAACCGGCAAAAAGGAGAGGAGGCAGAGGTTGAACGGTAGCGAAAGCCGATAGACGTGTGTGTGTGTGTGTGTGCGCGCTGGTGCGTGCGTGCGAGTCGACGATCGACGAAAGTTTTCACGATATTTGTAACGATATTCGCCTAGGAAACTAAAAACCTTGGCCGTTTAACCGCAGGTCGGTGAGCGAGCGAAGTTTCGTGCCGTGAGTTCCTCCGGTTTTCTTTTTTTTTCTCGTTCTCTCGCGATATACGTGGTCTCGCCAAGTGCGTCGTGAAATACGCCGATTCCGTGCCTCGCGAGGTTAGAACGAGACGGTGCGACATATATCGTGTGTCTTTTCTCTCTGCGTACGCAGAGCGTGCGCGGTTTCGTCGAGACGCAGAAGTGAAGCAAAAGAATAAAAAGAGAAAAGGAAGAGAAGAAAAAAAAAGGAAAATAAGGAGAGCGAGGAGAAGTGTGCGCGCGTGTTATGTGTGCGAGTGCGTGCGACTCGAAAGTGTTCCAATCATGTTGGTTAGTGCGTCTGATACGCGCAATAAGAGAGAATACGGGCCAGTGTGCCCGGCATACCTAAATCTCCTCGACGATCCGCTTGATTAAAGGATTACGAACGCGGGACGATCAACGAGCCAAGGACAACGCATTACGTGTAATTTTCTTTTCTATCTTTCGATCGTTAGCACTCTCTCCCTCTCTTTCTCACACTCACTCGCTCACTCTCTCGAGACGTGTCGTGTTATTTCTTCGCGGGGGTGGGAAGCGAGAGTGAGAGAGCGAGCGAGAGGGCCGGGAGGGAATGAGTTACTGAACGCCCAATGATACGACGTCGGATTGATTGTGTGTGCCCCCCCCCCCTCCCCCACTCGACTCCCTGTCGACGTCAGATGAAGTAGCGATCATCTTCGACAGCGTGAAACGTTCGCGGATAGTAAGTAACGCATCTTTCTCTTTTTTTTTTAAATTTTCTTTCTTTTCGTAACGCGAATGGGATTTTTGTCTCGCGCTTTGACAAAAATTCACATGGTCCGCCGCGTTCCGTCGCTACCGACGATTCTCGTGACTCGTATACTTCCTTTTGCTCTTTTTTTGTTGTATTCGCGGTTCACACTCTCTTTCGACAAAGCCATCTATCCGGTAGTCGCGGTACTAGGCGGAACTCAGCTGTTCGAGACGAAGCGTGTTTTGTTTCCCGAATCTTTGTCGCTGCCGTAACGAATCGAACGAGGATAAATTTTACGGTGGATCTCGTCAAGAGTCAAGGTCATTAATGTTAAATTTTCGCGATAATGGCGTTGAGACGATGCGAAAAAATGAAGATTCGACGACGAACATAACCTCTCGCAAACTCTTACGATTCACGGTGATTCTTTACTGTATTTTTTTTTCTTTTCGTCGTCCCCTCGGTTGGATACATGCCCTACCCGAATAACGATATTCCATATACGTTTTCATCGTCGAGCGAACTTGTCTCTCCGTGTATGCACAAGGACGTGTCTTTCTCTCTCTCCCTCTCTCTCTCTCTCATCGCGGCACTGGTCGATCGATATTTAGGGTTGTCACGGTCCGCAGGCTTCCCCATTAAATCTCCAACGTCTCCTAGGTCACGTGGTCGGGCGTTACACGAGAGTGGGAGAGAGACAGAGCGAGATAGCGAGATCGAGAGTAAGGAAGATAGAGCGACAGCCCGAGCGTTGGAGGGGGGGGGGGGGGAGACGCAACCAATACAAATACGACAAAGCGTATACGGTCACGTGTCACATCGATTTTCAATTTACATGCGCGATTCTCCCCCTTCCACTTTTCTGTCACACAAGCACAATTGCCCTAAAAAAGTGACGCATTAAGTGATATTAATCGAGAATAAATCGGCATAAAACAAAAAACGCGAAACCATATCGATCCTCGATTTTATAACGTAACACCCAGAAGGAGGAACACATGCGCGTAACGCCCCCCCCCCCCCCCCCGTCCATCATAATCCGACATTGCGCACGAAATAATCGATGACGACACAAGGTCAAGGTCGCGTTCGGTAAACAATAAGAGAAACACCGAAATATCATTTAAATTGGCAATTTTCAGAATTCGTTGCTGACGAGGAAACCGCTTAACTTTTCTGGACGTTACTCGATTATACATGTATATACGTATATGTACGTATACGAGTACATATAAATATATATGTAAATATATATATATACGACGCTAGAGGGGAGAAAAAGTGAAGAAAAATAAAAAATAAAAATAAAAAGTCTTCCTCGAATACGATCGAGGAAATCGTTTCGTGGCTCGGTCGTGTGTCACGGTGCTTCTTGTGATTTTTACGTCGTGCGCGTGCGCGCGACGCCGACAGCGAGAGCGTTAGAGAGGGGGAAATAAGAAAAGTGAGAAATAGTGAAACAGTGTGCAATTGGTGTAACGACTTTTGTGAATTGTAAACAAAATTTTTTTTTTTCGTCCTTTTCAAGAAAAATCGACCATTCTTTGACGGAGCAACGAGCGAACAAAAAGAAAACAAAAAAATTAAAAGTGACTACGGACGGTTGAACTTTGTTATCGATATTTGTTTTTTTTCTTTCTTTCTTTCGTTTTCTCGTCTTACGAGCGACGTGCGAGTGGTGAAAATCGAGAATTCTCGCGGTGGTGATATCGATAAACAAAGAAATCGATAAACGAAGAGAGAGAGAGAGAGAGAAGTGGAAAAAACGAGGAAAGCGTGGGGTTTTTTTTCGTTTTTTCTTCACAGTTTCCGACGACCGGTACGGTAAAAGCTCGTTACGACGGATCACCATCGGCAGTTTCGCGCCACGCCCACCCCCAATGAGAGGAGGCACATGTCCATTTCTGCCGCTGAAAATGCAGGGTGAGTGACTGTACGCGATTTTAACGTCACATTGATAAATTTTATTTATGCACACGTATATTCAATTATTCTCGCGAATAATTAATTTTTTTTTCAAATTATAAACCAAAAATTATTATTCGTGAGAATAATTTTTTTTTATATCTCGTTTTTGTGACGATCGATGAGCTTTAATTAAAAAAAAAATTTAAAAAAAGTAAGAATTCAAAAATCAAGGTCATCGATCAAGGTCATACGGTTAGAGCAACAACGAAAGATGCAAAATCTTCGAGAAGAAAGACAGAAAGAGTTACGTATTCGAAAAAACGTACAATCGGCAACGAATTTTGTTGTTATTGTTCGTGAATAATTTTTAAAGTTTATTTTTCTGTATTTTTTATTTGTTATTTTATTTTTTTATTAATTCTATTGTTATTTGGAAAATAGAATGAAAATATTCCAAACGAATAATTCGTTGGTCGACGCTTTCGAGAGTTATATCGATGATTTCTTTTTCCGTTCTCTCTGTAAAAAAAAAAAAAAAAAAAAAAAAAAAAAAAAAAAAAAAAAAAAAAAAAAAAAAAAAAAAAAAAAAAAAAAAAAAAAAAAAAAAAAAAAAAAAAAAAAAAAAAAAACCTAAGAAAAAGAAAAAAAGACATAATTCAAGAATCGAGTAGTCAACAGGGTAAAAATATCGATGAAGTTATGTTTCGCGAATTCGCGGAGTAGGACAATAAAAAAATTCTTGGAACGTTTATCGGTGGTTGAGGGTGAGAGGGGGCTGGAAAAATTGAATTTTTCCTCCCTCCTCCTCAATTCACGTTTCGCAGGACCAAAAGTGGCGCAAACGCTTTATTCTCGTTTTCGTTTACTTTTTCTCTTCTTTTTTTTTTAATTGCCATTCTCGCGCTTCTTTTGTTATTCCACGGTGAAAACATAACAACGCGTGACGCGGTGAATGGCGATTTTTTTTCTCTCCCCATTTCTTCTTCTTCTTCTTCTTCTTCTTCTTCTTCTTTTCGTTCGTCGCAAATAACCGCGGTCGATGCTTTAGTCTCTTCAACGCGTATGTGAAAAAACAAGAGAGGAACGTTGAACCTCGCGCAGACATCCACCGATGGGGCGATTGACCGTGGGATGTTTCTTTTGATGTTTTTTTTTTTTTTTTTTTTTTTTTCATTTCTGTATTTTTTTTATCAACGCGAGGTGCATCTCGCGAAAAGCCGAAATTTCGTTTTCCTTCAAACGTCTTGGTTGTTGTTTTTTTTTGGATAATAATTTTTATTTTTTCATTTCTTTTCATTATTTTGTTGATTTTAATTCAGAAATATTTTATTGATATAAGAGTTTTCTCTTATATCAATATTATATCTATTTTTCTATTATATCAATATTTTTATAGGCGATACAATATTTGATATTTATCGAGGGACCGATTAATTTTCTTTTCTCTTAAAAAAAAAAACAAATTTCAAAAGATTTACGAAATTTTGATGCGGAATGATTTTTTGTTTGTTTTTTTTTGGTGGAATTTCGCAGGAAATATTGTCGAGACCAACGAGAGGGAAAACAGAAACAGAAGAAACAAAAATTACACACACACACACACACACACACATATACATATATATATTCAAGCCTCGAAAGAAAACAATTATTTCGTCGAATTAATCGTATCGTATTTATTTCTTGTTTTTTTTTTCTTCTTTTTTTGTTGTTGTTTCGTTTGTCGCACTCGTGGCGCGATTCGCGTGTGTGGAAGATCACGTTGGTGTCCCAGTGGATGATATTTCCTCGCACACAGGCCAGCTGATTTCCTGCGTTTAAATCGCACAACCGCCTGAGCCACGAGAGAGGCTCGTGAGAGAGTTGGAGGGGGGGCCTTGGCCCGGATCGGCAAGAGAGAGAAAGAGTCAGTGAGACACGGAGTCTGCTGTCTGTGTATACGTGTACATGTGTGTGTATGTGTTATATTGCGAGAGAGAGAGAGAGAGAGAGAGAGAGAGTGAACGAAGAGTGTATGTGTGCGTGATTCTCGCTACCTCAGCCGTTTTGCCTCTCTCTGCTTCGCTCGGTCTCCGTCGCCGCTTAACCCTGGCTGCGAATGTGTATATCGTCGTTGGTCGTAGAGCGTCGAATCTCTCTCGCAGCCGTTGAAAGGTACCCATGGAGTAGGATTTTCTCTCTCCGTGAGCCACTTGTACCTCGCGGTACGTACGTGGCGTGTGAGTCTCTCTCTTTCTCTATTTTTTTCTATCTCTCTCTCTCTCTCTCTTTCTCTCTCTCTCTCTCTCTATCTCTTCGTCATTGTACTAATTACTCTGACCGAAAAATCATATTCTCGTTTATTACAAAAATAAAAATAAAAATAAATAAAACAAAAATAATCTCGACAAAAAAAAATTTTAATCAAAAACTTTTTCTCTTTCTCTTTTCACAATTATTTCTCACGATTAATTTCCAATATTTCCTAACGATTCTCGTTAGAAAAATCGCCTCCGGCGTTTTTAAGCATATCGACGTTGTTTTTTTTCTTCTTATTTTTTGCTAGGAGAGCTATTCGCTTGCTCGCTGAAGATTGCTTCAATGATTTTGTCTCCTCGCTTGGTTACTTTTTTTTCACTCTCTCTCTCTCTCTCTCTCTCTCTCTCGTTTTCTTTACCTCTCGACTGGTCGCCACGCGCTGCACACGTTTCTTCCTCGCTGCGACGATGACCCCCCCCCCCCCCCCCAGTCCTCGACTCTCTATTTTACTCTCACGCACACGCAGTGTCCAAACTGACTGTATCGAATTTATTTTGAAGGGTTACGCGCGTGCTCTGGCGAAGTCACTCTTGCGAGAATAATCTCTCTCTCTCTCTCTTTCTCTCTTTCTCTCTTTTTTCGACTATTCCGTCAATCTTCGTCTCTTCTCTCGCTTGGCTCGACGTCCATGAGACATTGCGTTACGAAAAAGTTGAGTTGCGAAAAAAAAAAGAAAACAACAACAAAATTCGAGAAAATGGGAAAAGGTTACGAGTTTGGATTTTAACGAGACGGATTAAACGATAAAGGGAGAGAGATGAAAATAATGAAATTTATAACGAACGAACGAGTTTCGTACGAGGATATATTTATTATTTTCGTTTTGATCAAGATTTTCATTATTTCGACGTGAAATCTTTTTTAAAAAATTTTTTTTTTCGGCCATCTTGCGTGGCATTTTGATTTTTTTTTTCATGGCGTAATTTCGAAATCGATTCGATCATATTTTTTTATTTTTTTTTAAATTTTTGTTACCTTCGACACTACTAGTCGATTCTTTTCGCGGCAACTTGGGATTCGACTCGCACGCCATGGACGCGTTCCTCTTCTTCTCGTCATTCTCCCTCTTTGTCTCGCTCGCTCGCACCCTCTCTCGCGTACGAAATTAGACTCGGGCACGGCTAGTCCTCGGTCGTTATTTATTTGCTTATTTTTTTCGACCTTTTTTTTTCTTACTTTTTTTTTTTTTTACAATTTCTTGTTTCTTCATCGCTCCGTCTTTCGCGCTCGTTTCTCTTCGGCGTGGACGCCAGGAAAAGAGAGAGAGAGAGAGGGGGCAAGGAAGAAACGCTCTCTATACTTTTTTACACGAAATTCGTGTTCTACGAAAAATTTTCGATGGAAAAATCGTGTTGAGCGAATTTTTTCGAACAAAATTTTTTTTTCTCTTTATTTGAAACTGCTTCGAGGCGACGATCAATTTTCGGCAGTTCGGATCGAAAATTTGTTTTCCGTCACGAGTGAAACGCGACGGAATAAAATCGTAAATTTCCCACACAATACGAATATCACAGACTCGTCCTCGTTTCTTAGAAATTATACGATGAAAAATCGAAAAAAAATTAAGTTTTCACATTTTTCTATCTTTCTATGGAAAATTTGTAAACAAATATTAATAAACGATCAAAACCGTGTTGTACGAAAAATTTTCATTGCAAAACAAAAAAAGATAAACTATCACGTAAGATTCTCAAGACAAAAAAAAATGAAAAAAATCGTCTCGCTCTCCCAAGCGCGACGTGTTAAAAATCTAATTTTATTCGTATCTCGCGTCGGCCCAGAAATAACGACGTTTCGTGATAAAAATCCGGCGAGAAAAAGCGACGATATTTCGCGCGTCTTTCGATTCACATTTTCTCCTCTTCTTACTCCGTAATTTTTTTGTTTCGACCAAATTAATTAATCATCGCAAAACTATCATTTTATTCATTCTCAATTTTTATTCCTAATTATTTATTTATCCTTCCAATCAAATTAATTTTTCATCCAAAAAACGAAACGATATATTTCTTCCCTTTTATTTGATTTTTTTTAAAATTTGTTTTGCGATCGAATTAATTTTTCCTCGAAAATTTTATCGATGACGCGATTCGCGACGAAACGAACGCGACGAGTTTAAGGAGAGTGGAGGCTGACGAATGTATCGTCGATCGATAGTCGCGACGTATCTCACGTATCTATATAATTTCAATTTTATCGAACCGATGATATATTCGCCAGCTTCAAATTTTTTTTTTTTTTAAATTTTTTTTATATCTCTCGTTTCACCAATAACGAAGTGAATCACGTGGTAGAGGAGTCGAAGAGCGCGCGCCGGGGATATAGATCCGGCGTTGCGACGTTGCCACGTTGGAAACCGCAGCGTAGCCTGCATTTACGTGGTGTCTCTCCTTCTTCTCAATTTTCTCCCTCTCTCTCTCTCTCTCTCTCTCTCTCCTCTTCGTCGGTTTCTGATCCGTCGCAGGAAAAATAGCGTCGCCTCGGCTTTCTCTTCGCTCGTGTTTCTGGCCTCGCCACGTTTTTCTCGATTCTTCGTTTTTTTTTCACTCTCTCTCTCTCTCTCTCTCTCTCTCTCTCTCTCTCTCTCTCTCTCTTTTGCAAGAATTTTTGCAAGAGAAAAAAATAAACAAATATTTGAAAAATAAAGAAATAAAAAAATGTTTCTCGTTCGAGCCAACGTGTACAAAGCACGTTGGAGTAAAATTCGTACGGGTCGACGATATGGTCGTTGCCCTAATGCACACTCGCGAATGTCCCAAAGTCCAAAGATTCGACGATTCCACTCGTCGCGTACAAATCGCGATGCGAGCCCAAAGTCTACTTTTTCTTTTGTTTTTTAACCGTTGGGCCTAGCTTTTGCGAACGTTATTATCCCCGAAATAAAACGAGAACGTTTTTTCGTCGATTGTTCGAATTTCTCGATCGTACGAATCGATGAAAATTTTCAATAGTAATTGAAATTTTTCTCTCTCGGATCTCCTCTCAATCTCTTCTCTTTAGCGAAAACGCTACGACGGAAAAATCCGCAAGTTCGACCGGTAGACAAAAATAAAAAATATTCCAATTTCAATATTTTACGAAATATCTCGTTATCGATCCATCGATCGATTATTTATTTCGATCTTTACGTGAGAAAAAAATAGAAAGTCGATATCGAGGGATAAATCAAAGTTTCTAATTTTCATTGGGTCGATTAATTATTTTGAAAAATATTGAATTTCTTCGTTCGAAAATTTGACGATCAAATTAATTAATCATTCGAAAGTATTAATTTGTTCAAAATTTGAACGTTCATATATCACACGTGTACCTGGCAAAATGTATACCAATGTGTGTGTGTGTGTGTGTGCGTTCGTGTGTGTAAGTAATGGTGAAGCAGTGAAGCGAGAGCTGGTAGTTTGGGTGCCGTCATCGAAGCGAGCCTCCCATTCGTTTGATATACGTACACCATTATGGCCATTATCTCCGTCTGTCTATCTGCCCGATCTCTCGCGAGTATTTCCCCCTCTCCAGCCTCACGGTCCCCGCCCGTGAGCTTTGGCACTTTTGTCGACAAACGTTACGGTAAGCTGCTCTCTCGAATGTACACACATACACATACATACATATTTACATATATATGTATATATATATATGTTAGCGATTTTATATATTATATATAATGTATATATGAACGTGTGTATGCGCGAGGTCTGGTAAAGACGGGAGAAAAAGTGAGAAAGATAGGCGCGAGAGTGGCATCCGTGACGTAGCGACAGAGTCACGGCGGCGCGTCGACGTTTTGTCGCTCGTCGAGAGGAGAAAGTTGAATAATATAGGTAATCTCATTGTTGTCGTTGTATAATGAGAGTGTAACCTACTGAGCATTCGCTGAGCATTATATATATATTACGTTAGACGCCAATATATATATATATATATGTATGGATGTTTATATATATATATACAGGGCGATTTTCCTAAGGTATAGCAAAATTTATTCTGGGGTAGATGGGACCACTACAAACAAAAAATGCAAATAAACATTAGGGATATTTTTAATAGTTTACGAGATATCAATTTTTGAAGTTTGTCCAATCAGCGCGGCGAGAAGCGTTGGAGCGACGCACTCCCCGCCCTATCCGTAGATATAGCACAGTATAGGGCGTTACATTTGGGATCGCAAAATTCAGAGCAGTCGATTATTATTATTTTATTACGCAGTCATTTTTATTTGTCGGTCATTGACTGCTCTGAATTTTGCCGAGAAGCGTTGGAGCCGCCCACTCTCCGCTGTAGCCGTAGCCTAGCCAGTCAATGCCCGACAAATTAAAATGGCTGCGTAATAAAATAATAATAATTGACTGTACAAATGTAACGCCCTACACTGTGCTATATCTACGGATAGGACGGGGAGTGGGACGCTCCAACGCTTCTCGCCGCGCTGATTGGACAAACTTCAAAAATTGATATCTCGTAAATTATTAAAAATATCCTTAATGTGTATTTGCAACTTTTGTTTGTAATCGTCCCATCTACCCTGGAATAAATGGTGCTATACCTTAGGAAAATCACCCTGTATATAGGATAGAAGGCGACGCAACATTGCTCAGCTTCGAGTGACTCGCACGTGCGCGCGACTGTCGAATTTCAATTTACGTGATTAAAAGCACAAAATGAAGGGACAATTTTTTTCTTCTCCTTCCACACCAACGATACGTTGATGAATCGTCAATGATCGAATCTTTTTTTTTCGAACGACGAAAAAAAAATCGATATTCCTCACGCTCCAGATGATTCGCGAAGATGTGCAAAATTAGAAAAATTAAAAAATTAAAAAAAAAAAAAACAAAAAGAATTCGATGAAAAACAAAAATTTAAATAAAACAAAATTAATTTAAACGTACGTCAAACAAAATGCAATCAAAAATACCTTAATAATTAGCTAAATGCAAACAATTTTGACGCCAGAGTACATTTACTCGCGTCAAGTTCTGCAATTCTATTTTTCTTTTCTTTTCCGCACAGGTAACGCGTTGCGTGGTCGGGGCGGCGGGGGGGGGGGGTTGAAGTTACACGCCCGGTCGCTTCTTATCGTTAGGCTTTGTAACGTCGCCCGTGGTATAATGATCGTGTTACACGGAACGTGTACACACGCAGATAGAGAACGAGAGTGAGCCTGTGTGTTTCTGTGCGAGAGAGAAAGAGAGAGAGAGAGAGAGAGAGAGAGAGAGAGAGAGAGAGAGACGCATCATCGTTGATTCCCGAGCTGAAATATCCGATCTCCTCCGACAGAGGGGCGGGGGGGGGGGTGTCATATGCGTTCTTGTGTCTGTGTGTGCGCGCGCGCTCTGCTAAGAGAGTCGAGACTAGCGAAAAATGCGAATGAGAGACCGAGAGAGCAGCGAAACATTTTTTGTTTCTCTCTTTCCTTTTCTTCTTCTTCTTCTTCTTCTTCTTCTTCTTCTTCTTCTTCTTCTTCTTCTTCTTCTTCTTCTTCTTCTTCTTCTTCTTCCTGTTCTTCTTCTTTTTCTTCCTTAATCACGCGCCCGCAATCTTTTTATTAATCCGCTTCCCCGAGACAAGTGCTTTTTTTCCCATGCCGGTGTGGCCGAGCCAATTCACGAAGAGATACAACCAACCTTAAGACGCGATCTCCCTTACCATTTTCCCCTTTATAACCCCCCCTCCCACCCACCCTGCCGCCCTTCTCTCTTATCTCTCTACGTCTCGTTTCTTCGTCTCTCTGCCGTAGTTCGTACCACGTGAAGAAAAGTATATCGCACGCCGGGGTGGATAAGGAACGAAGGTGGGTGGGTGGGGGGGGGGGGGATAGGTAAGGAGACGGATCTCCGGATGACATCCGTCACGCGAGGACCACGCGCTAATTAAGATAATTATACAAACACGTGTCATTAAGAATGTTTTTTTGTTGTTGTTTTTTTTGTTGTTTTGTTTTCTCTTAAGTCCTCTAGGTATTCACGCGGTGTGCAATTATTAATCCATTTTTCATAAACCCCCCGCTCTTCGTATCCCGCCCCTCGTGCTCCGACCACGTGCGAAAAACAAAAAGAGGAAGAAATATAATGAATTAAAGGGGGGAAAAATCGCAAAGAAAAATTTCAAGTCGAAACGATCCGTGGGTGGATTTTTCTCGATTGTTTTTTTTTCTTCTTCTTTTTTCCATAAAATTTTCATCATCGACGATATTTCGTTTAGAGCTTTAATGTATTTTCGATCGTTGATAGAAAAATAATTGCGGTCTCGTTGCTACGAAAGAAGGAAAAAAAAAGAAAAGAAAACATTAACAACTTTGTCTTTCTCCCATCCCTTTTTTCTTTCTTATACTTTTTTTTCCGTCATAGTTTTACCAGCCTACCGGGACGACGGAAGAAATAAAAAACAAAGGACTATTATTAATTTAATGAAAAATCGCACGACGATGATGAATCGATGACTTAAAATTCTACGAAAAAGTTCGTTAAAACGGCAGGCAAGAGACAGAACAAAAAAAAACAGGAATATCACCGCGTCGAAAAAAAAGAAGAAAAAAAAAACGGGGATGAGATTTTTTCACGTATCAAAGACGAAGTTTGCAAATTCGTTTCGACTCTGCCCATTGCCCCCCACCCCCCTCCTTCCCCCCTTGTTTCTTTACCGTCTCGTTCGCGCTTTAATGCATAAATTTTCTTTCGCTCTACGCGCCCAAGAATTAAGTCTCGATGAATTTGTAACGTTGAACGAGGTGACGGTGGAAAAACGCGAATATATATTTTTTTTCATTTTAATTATTATTATTGTTATTGTTATTATTGTTATTATTATTCGCGAGACGAGATACGACGAGACTGCTCGCTCTCACATCGTTGCCTCGAACGATCTTTATTTTTTGTCGCTCGTCCTATCCTTGGCAATTTTTAATTTTTTTATTTTATTTTATTTTTCGCGTATACGTTCGAGCTTTGAATTTTTTTGTGCGTGTATGTTTTTTTTTAGTTTTATTTCGACCGATTAATGGGAGTGGCTCGGGAAGTCGATTCTTATGTTTTTGTTTTGTTTTGTTTCGAACGTTTTTTTTTTTTTTTTTTTTTTTTTTTATCAACGTACGAACAATACGTTATTACGGAGTCACGCCAGGACAGTGACAAAAGCCAGCCGGGGCTAGCTCGTCGATGGTTCCGGCGCTTATTTGCGTATGCGAGTTGCCCCCGCCCCCCTCTCCATCCCACTCTGACCCCCCCACTACTCCTAGTCCCAGTCCCACTCTCGCAGTCTCCTGCGCGCGCTCGAGACCTTCGCAACGTCACCGCTAGGGCTCTCTCTCTCTCTCGTCCGTGACGTAATCAGGGTGACATTGCGACGACGCGGGTACTCTCTAATGCCGCTTTCGAGAGTCGAGCATCGTTGTTGTTTTTTTTTATTCATTTTCATTTTTTTTTTTTTTAAGAACTATTGCCTCGTCGCATGAACTATTTGTCCTATGTACATAGTGTACGTAATACGCGTAGCATTAGGTTGAGATGGAGGAGGAGGAGGAGGAGGAGGAGGAGGGGAGGACCCCTCGTAGTCGAGAACACGGTGTCTCTCGTTCCGCTGATACAATTTTGTCACGGCAATTCAACGCGACGCTCGGTAGCGACCAGAGGTTTCCCTTTCCGTGCGCGCGTGCGCACGCACCAGCAGACTCGGCCGACCCCTCAAGGTTATTAGTACTCTCGAGAAAGTTTCACTCGGTGGTTTGGGCGGGGGGGGGGGGGAGGGAGGGAGGGCACCTCGTGTTCAACGAAGCGTAAGGATTTTTATATCGTTTATATTTTATTATTTTATTACGGTAGGTTTTGTATCGTAATCTCGACCCTCGGGTAGATCGAAAACAAAAGTGGGTTAACGCGAAATTACCGGAAAATAATAATAATAAAATAAATATTTAAAAAAAAAAACAGATTTTTAACGATCGATGGTCGAGTTGAATTTTTCGAAAGGAATTAAAATTGCCGAGGAAGGATTAAAAATAAAATTGATCGAAACGCCAATTGGTCAGTCTTTTTATTTAAAAATAATTTTGAAAAAGTAAAATATAAAAAAAACTAGCGATATAAAGTCCGTCGTGACATTTTGTTCGCCTCTCCCTCGATATCACGACGCGAATGTAACATTGACCCGCGAGATCATGAGAAAAACGACAAACCCCGTTACTTCTTCTACTTCGAGAGAGAGAGAGAGAGAGAGAGAGAGAGAGAGAGAGAGAGAGAGAGAGAGAGAGAGAGAGAGAGAGAGAGAGAGAGAGCCTCGTGGCGTTTCGCCACGGCAATTGTAAAAGTGGTAGCTTTACAGCGAGGCGTTACGTAGAATTGCCGTACGTACGTAATTTTCATTGATCATTGTCACGACGTGTACCGGCCGTTTTACATGCGGCGCAATGATACAGTCCGTGGGCAAAGGTGACGGTTATTCGATGCGAGGAAAAGCACGCGAGAGAAAGAGTGTGAGAGAGAGAGAGCGAGAGGAAGATTGGTAGTGGTGGCGACGATGGCAGCACCGCGGCGATGCGGCGGCGGCAGGGGGGGGGGTGCGCGGCGAGTGCTGCGCCGACGGCGCAACAACGGAACCGAGAGTGTAGGCTCGACAATATTGGTCGGATGAAATCCGTAAGGGACTGAGTTGGTGAGGGAGACTTGGGGGACATTTATGTATGAGCTTTGTTCGCCTCGATCTCCGATAGATTTTTTAAATTATAAATTATTATTATATAAATTATTGACGAATCGTTGAGAACAATTTTGAAAAATCATCATTTATTTTATTATTATTATTATTATTATTATTATTATTGTAAAAATAATATAATATTAATATAATTAGTCACAAAATTATTGCTCGATTATCGCCTCGATCTCCGATAGATTTTATTTATCATTGCGTATTATAAATTATTGACGAATCGTTGGGATCAATTTTGAAAAATTATCGTTTATTTTATCATTATTATTATTATTGTTAAAATAATATAATATTAATATAGTTAGTGACAAAATTATTGCTTTATTGAATAATAATTCTAATGTTGTACAAATTATAATAATTACAGCATTAGAAATGAAATTTTCTAATTTTTGTAAAATCATTTTTTCTAATAGAAAATTTTTTTTTTTTAACGTTTTGGAGAATATATGTATATATGTATATATCTATAGCGAATATCGCAAGATATTATTTATCTCGCACGTAAACCTCCATTACTGTCGTCCTATATAACTAAAGAGTGTTTTGTACCACGTCATAATCTCGATAGGTCAAGGGTGAGAATTTCCACGTTCTTCGGGTCGTCTCTCTCTCTCCCCCTCTCTATCTCTCTCTCCCTCGTTTCGTTCCCCTATTCACGCTTCTTCGTCCTCATCTTCGTCTTCATCTCTCAAAACTTCCCTACGCTCTCACCACATTGATATTTCCTTAATAAAGGAGACGAACGATATATCATCGACAAGATAATAAGATAATTCGCATTGTACCGAAGTACGTTGGTAAAATGTCGTACGACAATAGCGCAATCGATTGTCCGTATTCCCGGTAGATAATCGAGAGAAACCCCTTTTATCCTTTCGATATTTTACTAATTCGCGAGAAATCTATCGGTAATGTAATTTTATTGAAAAGATTTAAGAAAGAAAAAAAAATTTAGACGACGAATAAATAAATAAATAAATGAATAAATAGATAAATATTCATAAATATAATTATCACGATTTTGACATTATAATAATTGACATAGAGCCCCTATAATTAAATCGATAAATAATTAACTTATGTTTATTTCAAATTTCGAGGATCGTCCTTCGAGAGTTTATCTTTTTTTTTATATTGTTTACGAATCCCACGAAATAATATTAGCGTAGTGCGTATAATTGATAAAATAGAATGCCTCGTTAAAGTCGCTTGCATGGATTAACGTCGTTACGTCGATAAAACGCGCGGGAGAGAGAGAGAGAGAGAGAGAGAGAAACAAAATATTTGATCCGACAGATTTTACGTCACGCACGTATGAAAAATAGAACTGCGCCCATTCGAGCCCTTTTTTCCCTTCTTTAATTATCGAAGGATATAATTTAATTAGTCGCGCGCGGTATCTCGTTAAGCGCGAACGACGCGCAATTAGCGAGATAACGCAAGGGAACGAGCCTCACGTGGTAGAGACGGATGTTACAACGAGAAATTCACCTCGGCCAATCCCGACGTAATCGCTCTATTCGCCATATGTATCATATTTATAGACACGCGCGCACATGTGCCGGCTGTGAAATTAAATTGAGTAAAAGAAAGAGAGAAAGAAAAAAAAACTAGAAAAAAAACACCCAGTCGACTAATTTCCGACTTTTTTTTCTTCGAGGAAAAAATAAATTCGGTCGACCATCTTATTTCGACTCTTATCGACTCGATCGAGTATCGAATTTTATTTCTCAAACGAAAAAAAAAATAAAATTGTATTTTTAATTCGATTATGATCAATTTCAAATCTCGTCGGTTTTTGTTTAAATTAGAAATTTGATAGAACGAAAAATCGAATAAAAAGAAAAAGAAATTGATTCAATCACCGACTTTTATCGACTTGATCGAATATCGATTTTATTTTTCAAACAACGACAATAATAAATCGTACTTTTTATTCAATTAAATTGCAAATTAAAATTTGTTTTTTTTTCTCATTTAAATTGGAAACTTGATCGAACGAAAAATCAAATTTCCCAATTACATCGTCGTTCCATCGATTGCGTATTTTTTCTCGACGCAATAAAAAACTTGTGAAATCCCACGTGATGTGCAACGCGTCGGAATTAAAATTTTATATTATTATTTTCTCTATCGAATATCTCGTCGTTGAACACGCGTATCATCGTCGTCTCCGTTACAACGATTTTATCGGTGAATTTTCAAATAATCAAACGACGCTGGACCAACCGTTAGTTTTCATATCGTGCCGCGAGTTCTCGGTCTCTCCTCGAGTCGTCTCTCCTATGGTCTTCGCGATCGATCGACTCTCGAGAGAGAGGAACAGCAGGCAAGCAGGAGGCCTTTTAGTTTCGTATATAACACACGCATACACACGCGTGCACGCTCCTTTCTTCGTTTCCTTCGCTCCAGGCTCTCTCTTTCTCTCTCTCTCTCTTTCTCTCTCTCTCTCTTCGTATAAGACGGATATTATATCGAGAGCCACGAAAGATCGTTACGGGGGTAGACTTTGTCGAAAAGCAGCAGGTACACGCAAACGGTCTTCCCCTCACAATCGCCCCCCCCCCCCCCCCCCTCTCTTTGTCCCAAATGCCTGCGAATTTTGTTGAAAAAGCAAAAATCTTTCGTAGCTCGTCAGAAACGCTGTTTTTGCTCAGCTTCCTCGAGAAGCCAGACGAAATTATTCTATAGACACACACATATATATATTTATATATGTGTGTGTGTGTGTGTTGGTGTAAGAGCATCGTACGAGTTCTTCGGCTACGAGAGAGAGAGAGAGAGAGAGAGAGAGAGAGAGAGAGAGAGAGAGAGAGAGAGAGAGAGAGAGAGAGAGAGAGGAGAGAGACCCTGTAATCAAAATCGTAATAATTTGCTCGCTCGGTGGAAACGACGGTCAATAGCGACGATCGGTATATACGTGTGTATATAGGTGCACAGCCTCCGGGGGTCAGATGGAATCGGAGTTCAGAGCTGACCGCGTTCTAGTGAGAATTCTACGCTATCGCGTTCTATCTCTCGAGGCTTTACGGATCGAAAATGATTCTGATGATTCGAACGAAAAGAAAAGTATTGAAATTTCTTTTCTTTTCTTTTTTTCTTTTTCTTTTTACGAGTAAAAAATTATCGATCGTTGATTAAACTTGATCTTGGTGTTGATTAAATATATATTTTTGTAACGTTGATGGGAAGATTGTATATTTTTTTTACTCAATAATTATTTCTCTATGTCTTCGAATTAATAATTTTTATTTGATTGCGTTGATATAAAATTTAAATACGAATTTTATTGATCATTTCCGGGTTGAATTATTGCGTTTTTTCTTTTCTCGAGGAGAAAATGAAGGGGAAAAAAGCGTTTTTAATAAGAAAAAAATTGGTCCTCGCGGGCTTTTACGATTTTTGTTTTTTGTATCGTCGCGTAACGCGCCATGACGCAAGTTTGCATCGTTGCTCGATTGCATCAGGAAGCAAGAATCTGTCGTGGCGAACGTGTCGAGAGAATTACGAGAGAATTACGAGAGAATTAATTATAAAAAAAGAGAAAGAGAGCGAGAGAGAGGAGAAACGAGGGAAAAAAAAGAAAGAGAGAAAGAGAGAAATTGAGGGAAAAGAGAATAAGAGAGAGAGAGAGAGAGAAATCGAGGAAAATAGAAAAAGAGAGAGGGAAGAGAGAGAAATCGAAGAAAAGAGAAATAGAGATGAGACAGAGAGCGAAGGATGAGAATGATACAAGATGCGAATCCGAGTGTTCTCGGACGTTAAAGAATTCATTTGGCCCCGAAAGTTATACGTAGGTACGCGACATGCGAAATTCCGATAAAATCGCGAATATGCCCTTAGCGAATCTCTCCCCTCCCTCCCTCCCTCTCTCTCCTCTCCCTTCTTTCCACGATCCCTTATCACGTTTTAATCGATCTCCGCGCGGAGGACCGCGATACCGATCAAAGTCGAGAGAGAAATCCTCGACGCGCGAACATATATTTTTTTCGAAGCCTCGATTTTTTTTTTTTGAGAAACGATCATTAGCAGAATATTTCGATCGGTCGTTAATAAACCCAATTATATACGTTAATAGACGTCATAATTAAAATTGCCCGTTAATTATCAGAAAACATCTTTATCGGACAAAATAACAACTTAACTTCGAGGAATATTATTATTATTACTTTTTTAAAAATTATTACAAGCTGAATAATAATAATAATAATTAAAAAAATTGAAACCAATTAACAAAAATACTCAGAAATCATTTAAAATAACAATAATAATGTTTTTTGTTTTATCTTGCCGACGTTTTTCACGAACCGTGAAAATTCGCGATATTTCGTATCACGAAAAAGACCGTGACTCGTGCGGGCGTTACGGGTGGTAGGGGGTGTATTACACAAGGTCAAGAGAGGCGTGAAGAGGAGAAAAACCTTAACGGATGATTCGAGTGTCGCGATTCTCGGAGCAAGTAGCATTTTCCTTATCGCAGCTCTGTCCTCTCTCTCTCTTTCTCTTTCTCTCGTGTCCTGTCCTATACGATACAAAAACAATTAAAAAAAAAAAATCAAAATAAAATAATACGAACGTCCTATTCTTCGTACGAGTCTCTCGTCCTGTCGTAGAACTTCCACGCTTCGAAAAATTCGCTGTTCGCCGTTTCTCTGTATTATTAACACGCGTCCAGCGAGCCAGAGAAACAGAGAGAAAAAGTGAAACAGAACAGGAGAGAGAGAGAGAGAGAGAGAGAGAAGTAGATCCGAACGTAGAGGATTCCTCCGGACACAGAAGCGGCAGCGGCAAGCCACAGAGCCCAGAGATATGGAAGTCGAACGCGCGCGGCGAGTGAACGTCGAGGAGTCTCTCTCCTCGGTATTAAATAACCGCTGGTGGCTCTACCGGCCAATACAAGACGGGTATAAGCTTCTCGCCTATATACATACATATATATATATATAAGCATTTATATCCTCGGGGTATCGACTTTCCGCGTGTCTCTCTGTCCAGCTCGAATATTACTGCACAAACACACACACACACACACACACACACACACACACACACACACACACACACACACACACACACACACACACACACACACACACACACACACACACACACACACACACACACACACACACACACACACACACACACCCACACACACACACACACACGCACACGCACACGCACACACACACGCACACACACACACACACACACACACACACATACACACACACACATGTACATATTATATTCTCTCTCTCTCTCTCTCTATCTCTCTTGCACTCTCAGAATCGTCGTCTATAAAATACGATGGATTATAATAAAGGAGTAAAATAATATGAATCGCAGGTGTCTAGATATGTATATATATATATGTGTGTGTGTGTGTGTGTGTGTGTGTGTATGTGTGGGTGTGTATATTGATACGTGGAAGAGTAATCGTCGTTGAATTGCATTCGCGCAGCTGGTCTATCGAAATCTATACGTTTC